>JAJMZR010000039.1:0-13065 GCA_023807225.1 Epidinium caudatum
AATCCCCAATCCCCAATCCCCTCTTAATCTTAGTTGAATTAATTTAATGAAATAATAAATTTAAGTAATTTTATTATTTTTGTAAACAAGTTTTTTAATCATCATCATAATAAACAATAAATAATATTAACTTAATAAATAATAAACTACTCAAACTTATTGATCTAAGCATAAAGCAATTCCTTTTAATATGATTTTTTCAATATCTCCCTGGAATTTAAGTCCTAATTGGCAAATGAAATGTTCTCTGAATAAATTCTCATACAATGGAATATTAATTTCATCTTCACTTTTTTGTTTTCCTTTAACAAATCTAAATATGCATTTAGGCATATTTATAATTTCACTTTGATTTCCCGATATATCCACCAATTTATTTCCATCAAAATCAGACCCCTGCAAAAATAATCCGACAATTCTAGCGCAAATATCCCCGCTTTCTTTAAATTCGCTGACAATTTCTAATTCATCAATAGGTATTTTTTTTTCTCTTGCAGTTTTTTGCCTTAAGGCATTAATAAAGGCTTCAGGATGCAAAAATTCACTTAAATTAATATCACAACTTTGCAATAAATTATCTCCGTCTACATTTCTGATATAATTTCCCATACCTTTTATTTTTTTTCCCAAACTTTTCAGGTAACTATTAGGCAGCTCAGGTCCATCCCATATGTTGCTCCATTCTTCGGGAATTATATTTTTTAATAAACTTTGACAATTATTTATTATTTGGGAAGTAATTATATAATTCTTATTCAAAGCATTATTGATATCATTTAAACAATTTTGGACTTTCATGGTTAAGTCTGCTAGTTGATTGGCTTCGGATTTTATATATAGAGTCATCGGATCACTTGAATTTATCTTTTTAGCAAGTGATTTCATATTGTCTATAGTAGATTCATTATATATGCTTCTCCACATATTTAAAATTGGTGTTAATTTTTCGGCCCATAATGATTTATTGAATTTCTGCATATCTGATGACATTGAATAAAGACTATTTAATTTAAGTAATACTTGAGTCGAAACATATCTTTGCACACTTCTATCAACATTAAGTGGCAGACCGAACATCTCCGGATTATCGTTTTCCGGTATATTCTGAATAATATTTAAATAATCATTTTCTCTGTCAGATATTATAACAGGTAAAAGCCTGTTATCTAAAATATGTTGGCCTCTTGATTCAAGAATTTCTTTATTGAAAATTTTATCAATATAAGTGCACATTACTGTATGATCAAAATCGTTATCGATTCTTCCTCCATAATAAGTTCCTTTAATTAATCCCTTTACATTTTCCCATGAACTTTCATTGTTGCCTTTTTGCAAATATTCAATCATTGTCTCTGTTGAAACTTTTAGATCACTATATGAAAATTCGTAAAATTTGCTCCAACCTTGGGGTATATAAGTTCTTCTTTCCTGCAAAATTGCATGAATGAACGCCAGACTGAATAAGGCTTGGAATATATTTGGTTGATTTATATTATTCAATAAATCAACACTCCATTGCTGATATATTCTTTCCATATTTTTTTTTACACCAGGAGGTGTTTCATATGTATATTTAATACAACTCTGTAATAAAATAGGACTAAATTTAGGATGACTTTCTGTAGTTAAAAATAGTCTAAATTTCTCATTTGGATTCTGCAAAGATTTAATTTCTTTCTCCAAAGTTGGCAGCCATGAAAAGGCCAAATGAATATTTTTCAAAGTAACCCATTGTCCCTTTGATGAACTGTCTTTAATAACTTTAATAATGTAATCATTATTTCCTGCTCCTAAGGGTATTTCTATATAATTTTCTCTTCCTATTTCTTTAACGGCTAATTCTTCTAAATCTTTTGAAGGATCACTACCCAAAGTAGTCAGGAACATTATCGGTATTTTATTATCTTTATTTACTTCGAGATATTTGTTCATAGTCATAGGAGTAGGAACAATTGAATTAATATTAAGCATAGAACATATGAAATTTTTTAAAGCACTTTCGAGACGATCAGGTCTAATTACTTGAATCAATAATACCTTGTCTAATTCGGATAAATTGGCTGAACTTCTTCCCAAAGATTCAAATTGTTCTTCAGGTGAATCACTCTTATACCATCTTTCATTATCTGCTATTAATTGGGATAAATTAGGGAAATATTTTTCTAAAGTGTTAAAGAAGACTTTTCTCTCTTCGGGGAGCCAAGATGGGGCAGATCCTCCGCTTCCCGAGGTGTCCAAATTTCCAAGCAAAAAGTCCCATTTTTGTTTATAATCTTCGGTTCCTACATCAAAAATAGTTTTAACATAATATAATCCAAATACTAATAAATCACTTTTAAATAGACTTCTACTGAAATATACAAATGAAGTTCTAATTAAAGAATCTGTGTATTTTTTTAATTTTTCTTCAATACTATTGAATGAGCCTGAACTTTCAGATTTGATTGTATTTTTGAAAAGTTCCATGAAATTATCTAAGTCAAATCGATACATTGGATTTATTTTGAATAAATCTTGTAATAAAATATATATAGTAGTTGCCTTTTTAGATAAATCTTTATATATATTTCTTTTATGTTCAATTTCATTACTTTGTTCCAAAGACTGTTTTAATATTTCTTCGCTTTTCATACTTTTGGCTTTGGATTCTTCTAAAGAACTTATCAATTTTTGATTTTCTAATAAATTACCTTCTAAATGAATTAATTCTTCCAATAATTTTTTTTCAACTTCACTTAATTCCAACTTTATCTTATCTTGTTCTTCTAATAATTTATTTTTTTGTTTTTCTAATTCGGGCTGCTCAATATCTATTGTTAAACCTAATAAAATACTTTCTAAGCCTGATCTAGTGACAGTGAAGTTAACGACACTCATCGAGCACAAGACATTATTTGAAATTTCTAAGCTTGAATCTCTGGTTGATACATACAATTTGAAATTATCATGAATTTCAATAACTTTTTCTCCTAATCGCAAAACATTCGTTGGTCCTCGTTTGAATTTATCCCCTCTGATCAACGGCACTAAAAATGGCTCAATTTTATCAATATCAGTTATTAGTAGAGTTTTTCCAAATCTTATGGCTAATTCGATATTTGTTAATATTTTTTCATCATGCAACGAGACTAATTCAAATTGGGCCGTTTTTTGCGCAACTGTCTTTTTGAACCATTCAGTGGCTTTGCTCACAGGATCTATAATTAACACAGTTCTTATTGAATTATTAATGATTATGGCATTTTCTATTGATAAAGTATCTGTGGGTAATCCATCAAATTTTAATTTCAGCATTTCGCTTTCTTTTAATGAGAAATTTATCAAAGATTTTGTGTTATTTTCATGCTTGCCAAAGTTTATTGCATTAGTCCATTCTTTGTATAATTTTTCTCTAACTGATTCGTTGTAGTATCCCAAAAATGTCATAAAGGCGCTTGATAATAATGAGTTGTAAGGTATCATTTCATTAGAAATTTCTAACTCTGTAATCTGTTGCTTCCATCTATCTTTTTCTCCACTTAATTTCGAGAATAAACTTTCAGCTTTATTTAATAATTCTTCTGTGCTCTTCAAATCAAGTTTTAATATTTCAGCTTCTCTAGTCAGTTTAGCATATGTCTCTTCATATTCTTTTACCTTTTTTTCAATTGAAGCTATTTCTGCAGTGTTTTTATCTACTTCTTTTTGACTTGAATCTAATTGTTCTTCTGCTTCTTCTAAAGCTTGCTCCAAAGGCCTTATTTTTAATTTAACATCATAAAATTTCAGGACGGCCTTTATAAATTCTGAAATTTTTGCCAAATTTAAATTGATTCTTTCAACATTCGATTTGTTGAAGCAGTTAGGATTTGATTTTACGTAACTACTTATTTTGTCAGCATTTGCTGCAGATAATTTTTTTATATTAAATCCTTGCAAAGATAATATTGCTTTCATATTGAATGTCTGTTTAACTTGATATTCACTTAAGTCATTATATCCTATTAGTTGAAGCATGGCTTTTAGTATATAGTATACTTCCTGAGGTAGCATTGGCTTACGGAAATAAACTGTAATTTCAGCAAGAGCTCCTGAATCTATTTTCTTTACTAAACTTTGGGCCTTTTCGACTTCAGGCATAACATCTCTCAATTCACTTTCAACTGACTTCTTGTGCTTTTCGACCTTTTCTTTCTCTTCATTTATTTTTTTATTTAATATATTTAATTGCTCTTTTTTTGTATTTGATAAAGCCAAAGATTCAGTAATTTGAGTTAATGACTTTTTGGCTTCATTCTGCTTTTCTTCTATTTCTAATTTTTGTTTATTGCTTTTTTCTTTGAGAGTTCCGACATAATTTTCGGCTTCTTCTAATTTTTGTAGACCACTTTGCAAATGCTTTTTCTCTTCTAAAGTATTAGATAATTTATTTTTTATTATATTTTTGAATATTAATAAAAATTGGACAAATTTCCCCATAGATACTACGACATTCTCATTGTTACATATATTATAAAAATCTACTAAGGCCTTTACATATGATTTTATTTCTTCTTTTTCTGCTAAGCCATTCTTTATCATAGAAACAAAATTGCTTTTTAAATGCTCATTAATAATTTCAGATAAATACCTATTTGTAGGCTGATTAAACCAAACAACATTGCAATGAGTTACTATTGCAGGATTATTTAAAATAATATTGTTAAATTCTTTATCATCATAATCTAATAAAATGCAAATTTTTAAATTTTTTCTGATTCTATGTGTATAAAAGTCATATAAATTTTTGTCTTCATTTTGTTCCTTGAATTCACTTGAAATTTGGCCTAAAAATACTTCTTGTTCTTCCTTATTTAATAAAGATGGAACTTCTCCGGAGCATAATAAACTATTTACATATTCCATTATTTCAGGCATAACAATATGAAACATTTCAATTATAAAAACTGCGGTTCTATTTTCTAAAACAACAACATTGAATAAATCTTTTATATTTTTTTTAAAGTCTTTTAAATTATATCCTTTAGTCAATGTTAATGAAAACAATTCATAATTTTTAAAACTTGAAACAACTTTTAAACTTTTTTTACGTCCTATACCATATGTTCCAATCAATAATAAATTATTATAGTCTTTAGTTATTATTCTATCTAATATCTTACAATTCTGAAGATTTTCATCGAAATATGACATAAATAATTCATCATTTTCTCTTTCGTATATAAGCTGTCCTTTATTTAATAAATCTTTATAATCTTCAGCTGTAGTTTCTACTAATGCATTATTCGAAGAATTCAATGATGAATAAATAGTAGATTTTAATAACTGCATATCAATTTTATCTTTTAATGATACTTTACTTGATATTTTTGTTAATTCATCCATTAATATTTGATCAAATTTATTTTTGGATTCTTTTCCAACCAATTTATCTTTAAATGTTCTTATACATTCATATCCCCATGACTTTATTAATTCATCAGCTGATTTACACTCATATCTTAATAAACCTATGAGCCAATTTGAAATATCTCTTGGAGTGAAAATATAATGATGATACATATCAAAAGTGAAATTTTCCTTTATTCTTTTATATATATTTAATGAACAACTAGATAATAAACTAGCTAAATTATTCAATTTTCCAAGAGACTCTGAAGATAAAATAGCTTTTAAATATTCAGTGTAAATTAAGTCCATTTCTTCATCAGAAGGATAATCTAGGAATAGCATTCTGACATTTCCAGTAAATCTTGTTGTTATTTCATATCTTCCGACTGTTGAGGAAGGATTCATAGAAGCTATTATTTGAATTCTTTCTAAATAGACAAATTCTAAATTTTCATCATAGAATCCTTGATAAGCAACTATATTTTGTAAAAATGCAATTAATCTTATGGTATTATATTTATCAGGCTTTGGTAAGTTTATATCCTTTAAAAACAGAATTAATTTAGAGCAGTCTCTAGGTCTTAGGCATTTTCCCTTAGAAGTGTTTGACATAGTGCAATTTTGGATTAATTTTTGTATAATATGAGTGCTCGAAGTTTGAGATGTGCAATTTAATGTTGTCATTTGACAGCTTCTAATTTGGCTTATTAAGTGAGTAATCAAAAGGGATTTCCCTGCCCCTTCAGGTCCGACTACTATAAATGGCTCATTATTATTTATCCATATTTTTAAAGTCTCTAAATTACATTGAGCTGAAGTTGTTTTTATTAATGGATAACTGTTTAAAAATTGTTTAACATCAGTAATTTCGTTATCAGTTTGGTCATATTCATAACTAATTAAGGCCTGATTTTTTTGGTTATAGTACACATCTAAAATATTGCTTAAATTTGAAGGTCTTTCACCACATACTTGGTATACATTCATAGCAAATTTTTTTCTATCTTCGATAGTTAAATTGTCTCCGAGTCCTTTTATTATAGCATCGGCAAAACCTATTTTTGATATAGTGGCAGGATTTACATTTGGATCTTTAAAGATTTGAGAAAATATTGACAAAAAGTTGTTTATACTTCCATAATTAGTTGTATCCAATTGCAATTTATAAGTTTCTCTATAATTCTTATATATTTCTTCAAAATAATTACTAAACCAAGTTTGTATAATTTCACCTTTTTCTGGGAGAGTTTTATTTATCCATGAATTATAAATAGAATTAATATCTAAATCTTCTTGATTCATATAAATTATACCCATACGAGAGACTGTAGCTGGGGAAGCAAATTTGAGGGAATCAGTTTCAAAAATGAAATTGACATTACTTCCAAAATGTATTCTTTCACCATTTTGCATAGTCATCAATCTATTATCATCTAAAACAGAATTTAAAGCTTCAATCCACTCTGGATCAACATCTCCATCACATATTATCCAACATTTTACATCACTTGGCTCTTTTTCTACTTCTCTTGCACACTTTGTTAAAACTCCATATGTAAATTCACCAGTATCATGATTCATATAACCTAAAAGTAACTTTCTATCCATGGCTTTTGGATTAATTATATGAACAACTATTTTTTGGTTTAATTTATGGAAAGCATCTTCCAATAGCTTCCATATAGCACTTTTTCCGCAACCAGAAGGACCTACAATTACAACTCCCATTCTTTGTCTACAAGCTTCATAAAATTGGACAACTTTCTTAAATTGACTATCGATAAATTCATAATGTAAATCTTTATATGATTGCATTAATGCCTTATTTAAGTTTTCATAAACAATATCACTCATATCTATACCTGGGAAGACATCTTTAATTAATAAATTAAATATTTGAGCATCTGAAAATGTTAATTTTGATAAAACATTAATACGTATAGCTTTGATTAAAATTGATGTTTCTTCTTCATAAGTTGCAATTTTACCTTCATTTATAAATAATTGAATTTGTTGCGATGCAACAGTTAAGATAGTCTTCAAAGAACGAAGACCCCAGTCATAATGTTGTTGATAAGATAAACCTTGTTTACATAAAGTAAATAAAGTAGTAACTTTTTTACTTAAAATATCACCATTTTTAAAACCTTCTGCATATAATAAAGTTTGTGCGATTTGCAAATTATCTGGGACACTCATTGCAACTGGTCTAAAAAGAATCTTTAAGTTATCAGGCAATTTTGATCTTCCTCCATATCCTTTACATGCCGGATTCATAGTAACGAAAATGGCTGAGTTAAAGTCAACTTTTACTTTCAAATTTAATAAGTCTATAACATCTTTTTTATTTTTTAAAGCAAATTGTATTATTTGTATTTGAATAGAAATAGCTGATAATTGCTCTTCTAATAAACGGTTAAATTCATCAAAGCATCCCCATGCTCCTGATTTTACTAAACCTATAAATATTCTACCCATAGCTTTAAAATCTATACCTTCATCACAATTGAAAACTAAGACTTGTCTTCCAAAAGCTTGTCCAAGGGCCTTAACACTTTCTGTTTTTCCTGTTCCTGCAGGTCCATATGGGTTACCTCCATATCCTAATCTTAATGATTGTGTTAAAGTTAAATAACATTTATCTGTTAAAGGGGTATGGACTAATTTTTGTCCAGAGCCTTGATATTCGTAGGTATATACGAAAACTCCGTCACACATTGCTATCGCTAATTCTTTATTATTGATTATGTATTTTAATTGACTAAACCAAAGCCAATGGGTGTTTTCAGATACATTTTCACTTAATAATTTGTCACTAACTTCTCTGTTATGTATCAAATCAAGCATCAAATTTTTAATTTTGAATAATTTAATATTATCTGTACCACTCTTTGCTTGAATTACTGTTAAATTTTGTATTAAATTTTTGCAATTATCATTTACAGCTTTTATATTCTTGTTTTTTAAATATTTTTCAGTATATAGATTAAATTTGACCATTTCAATTAGCATGCATATTTGACATGGATAAGAATCAAGATATCCAAATTCAATAGGCTTTCTAACGTATTCTTCCAATGTTGACCTAAACAATTGTGCTAAAGATTTATTCATCTCATCTGTTAATTCTCTTAACCATTTTTCCAATTCATCTCCTATAATTACTTTATTTCCTAATTGCACTTTTTCTCCATTTCCAGCAATTATTTCCGATATTTCGTTATTTTCACTAATAGTCAATTGGGTTATTCCTTGATATAATTTATTTAAATTATTTTTAATAACAACTCTATCTTTGCAATTTGCTAAAAATTCAAGTAAGTCATCATCACCAATGAAATATAATCTTGCGAATTTATTTCTTTTATCTTCAAGGAAGTCATTCAAAGCCTTTTGACATTTTTCAAGTTGGTCTATTAACATATTTAAAGTATTTTGTATACCCATAATTGTAAAAATGGTTGCCACTCTTTTATTTGTATCTAAAGTTGTTAAAATATTTCTAAATTCATCATCTATTTTTTTAAATCTAGATTGTTCACTAGGCAAAGCACCTCTACTAAAAATAGGATCTAAGTATACCCATTTTCTTTGTATTAAATTTAAATTGGTTAACCATTCATCTAAATTTGAGAATTTTGTTTCATATTGATTAATTTGGTCTTCAAATCTACTAAAATATTCACTTGTTTTAACACTAACTAATAAAGCTTGTTTATCACTTATATCACTAATAAGTTCTTTCCAATCTTTAATTAAAGGAGTTTTTCTTTTAGTTGTTTGATTAATGTTTTCTGTAAAATGAAATTCAGCAGTTTCAAACCATGCTTGAAGTTCACTCATAGCGTTACGAATTAGAATTTCACCTTGTGCTCTTTGGAATAAATCTTTTATTTTATTTTGATTTTCTATTAATTGCTCTGTTTTTTCTATGAAATTTCCAAAAATTAAATTCTCTTTAGTAATCTTATTGTCAAATCCTAACATATTAAATAATGATTTCCAGTGATCTCTTTCAAAGTTATCTCCTATTAAATATTTATATACTGGCAAAGATTGCTTAAATGATTCTAATTGATTAGTTATATGGAAATATATAAAGTTTTTTTCCATTTTTTTTGTTTTGTCTTGCCAAGTGAAAACGAAATCTTGTAACATACCAAAGCTTTTATGTCTAATTCCTAACCATTCTTCTTTGCTTAAATTTTCAAGTCCATCATTGAAATCAAATAATAAATTCCATTTATTCTTATTTTTTTCAACTTTCTCTTTGGTTTGTTGGTAATTAGTTAAATCAACATCAATAGGTAATTCGAAATTTTTCATTTCTTCAATAATATCATTAAAATCTTTATCGATTTTATCCCATTGATTATATACATCCTTTACTTCCTTTGCTACTGAACTTATATCAGTATCTTTATCAGGCATGAAATTATCTGGTGGTATTGATGCTGTAAATTTGGAATAAAATTTATCTAATTCTTTTAATAATTCACTTAGTTTTGCATCTTGCTCTTTTTTAATATTTTGTTTTTGCTCTTCTAAAGTATCACTAAATTTATTCATTTCATTATCAAAGTTTTGCCAACGATTATTCAATCCTGATAAATTCATACTTTGTCCAGATAATTCTATTAATAATCTATTCATGTCTTCACATTCTTTACATTTCTTTTTATATTCGAATCTCTTTTTTGATAATTCTATAAAATTCTTTTTTCTGTCTAAAACTTCCTGGAAATTATTTGCTTTTTTAAACATTTTTTCCATTGAATCTTTGACGAAATCATCAACAACTCTTGATGTCCTTTGTAAATATTGCTTTAATGTAGAAGCAAGTGAATCAAATATTTTTTCGAATGCATCATCAGCAAAAGATTTGTATGTAGTAACATTTATTTTAAAGCAATCTATTTTTATTACATTTGGCAATTTTTCTATTTCTCTTCTTTTCTGCTTTATTAAATCAAAATTATATTTCCAATCTTCTATGACAGTGAAATTTTTTTCAATATATGGCTCAAAATCTAAATATGCTAAACCTACTACTTCAGACAATTTTTTTTTTAATTCATTTAATTGGGTTAAAGAGATATTTAATTGTTCATATAATTTTGAAATTTGAGGACTATTTTCATCTACAATTGTATGATAATAACTTTGCTCATTTTCCTCATCATCAGTTATGAAATTATTTATAATATTAGGAATAGATAAAAATCTGTTTATTTCTTTATATATAGATTTTTTGACTTCTTCAATTGGAGGATTTAACTCTAACATTCTATGCTTAATTATAAATTCACAAGGAACTTCAGTAACAAAGGAATAAAATTTATTTAAAGAAACACTATATTGAATTTTTAAAATTTTATATAATTGGAAATTCCAGTGTTTTTTCCATTCTAGGGTTAGACTTGATTCATAATTTTTACTAACATCTAAAAAGATATCTTTTGCTTTTTGAATTATTTCTCTCCATTTATATTTAGTACTTATTAAATCATAATTAAATAATTGGAATAACAAATCTAAAATTCCATTATGTGCTTTTTTCAATGTTTTTATTTCTTCATTTAAATTATTTCCAGCAGTTTGAATCATATGAACATAGTTTTCTAAGTCAATTTTACCTTCTTTACTTTTATATTTTTGAGTAGCATATATTAAATTTTTCTCAAATTCTTTAGCACATTTTACTAGCATTGGTTTTTGGCTTGGTATAACTTGAGTACTCAAGCCATTATAAAAATTGGCAGTTTGTTTCATACTTATGGCATTTTTTAAAATTTTTTTTCCCTCCTCATTAGCTTTAATTAACTCTTGATCAATTTTATTTTGATATCCATATTCAGTCAAAAGTCTTGCATCTTGAATCAATTGGAATAATTTTTCTGAAAAATTAACTTTTAAAAATCCAGTTTTTTTATCAATTTCAACTAAATCTGTTCCTACTCTTGGTATTTCATCATTAATACCCATAAAACTATTGTTCCATTCTCCTATTATATCATCAATAAATTTTTCTATTTTTTTTATTAGACTTTGAGCATTTTCTCTTAAATTTTGATAATCTTTTAAATCATTTAACACATTTAAAGATAAAGATATACAATTTTCACATTTTTGTTTAAGAGAATGAAGACTTATAATCATAGAAATACGTGGGCTTACTCCAATTATATTTTTTTCACTTAATCTATCTTGATTTTCATCATCAGCTAATAAGTCTGAAGCATTTTTATATTTATTGTCATATATTTGATTTAATTCATTTAAATATTTATTTAAATCCATTAATATTTTATTTCTTTTTTCAGCTGTTACACTTCGAAAAGCAAGTCTATTTAAAACGTCTTTCCAATTATTAAGATCTCTCAAAGTCATAATTACATGGTTTCCAGAATCAAAAACATTTTCATTTAATTTTTGAATAATTTCTTTTGAAACTTTATCTAAAGAGCTGTCAATTAATTTTAACGAATCTTCATTTGAGCCATCTTTATTTATAGTTTCAGTAATATTATTTAATTTTATTTCAGGCATTAATTTATTTACATCTTTAATCAATTTTTTTACTTCCAGGATTTCCTTTACTTTTTTAATTGCTTTTTGGCAAACTGAACCTTCTATACTATATTTTTGGTCAAAATATATTTTATTTAATAATTTAATTCTTTCTTGACAAAAATTTAACCCATTTTGTAATTCTAGAATTTTAGCAAGAGCCTCTGGAGTTCCTTCTTTATCAAGAAGTCCAACACAAATTAAAATTTGATTACTAAAATAATCTAAGCTCAATGATAAGAAATGTTTTAATCTATCCATATTAACTTTAGGTTTAATGTTTTGAATAATATCTTCAACACATCCAAATATTTGAGTAAATAATTCACTTGTTTTCATTGGGTCAATTTCGTAAGATGGTAAATAGTATTTTTCAATTTTGGAAAAACAATCTAGAATAGATTGTACTCTTGAATCACCTTTTTTAACAAAAGCATATTCTTTCCAAAACTCGATTTCTTCTTCCGGAGAAATAATTAAAGAATAATCATCTTCAGTAATAGCACTAGTTTTTATTTTTTCTTTTCTTAATTTTTTTTCAATAGCAATTATCCTTTCTTTAAAATTCTTTATATAAGATTCAAGATTTTTATCACCTTTTAAATTATTTAAATATGCTAAAATATTTGCATCAATTTCATTATTTAATCTTGTACTAAAAGAATCTTGAGCAAAAACTAAATCACAGTTTGTAAAAAATTCATCATATTTCAGTGGGCAAGGCCTATTTTTATAAAAAATAATTGATTTATCTTTTTCATTTATTTCTTTGGCTTCTGAATTTGTCATTAAAATGACCTTATTACTGTTAGGTAAATAACAAATTTTTAAAAAGCTGATTCTTTCTGAGGTCATAAATTCAATGAACTCCTTGTAGCTGAAAACTTCATCAGAAATTCGTGTTTGAAGTAAGGAGGACATTAAAGATAGAAGACGAGACCGTGCTTCCAAACATGCCATGTTTTAATATGATTTAATTTATTTTTTTGGATTAAATGATAAATTGATAAATTGATAAATTAATTATTTTATTCAAAAAAATAAAAAAATTTTAAATTTAAATATTAGTTGATTTATAAAATTATAATGGGGATTGGGGATTGGGGATTGGGGATTGGGGATTGG
>JAJMZR010000040.1:0-13017 GCA_023807225.1 Epidinium caudatum
CCCAATCCCCAATCCCCAATTACTTACATTTAATTAATAATTAATTTATTATGTAAATAATATTTAATAAATAAAAATATATATTATTTATAATTGTTAAATTTATTTTATAAAATAATTATATTAATAATTATTTAATTTTGTTATACAAAAATTGAAAAGTATTTTTAAGGCCACATTGTCCTATAAATTCTTAATCGATTAAGTGTTTCCCCTAAATTTCTCACTAAATTATATTTTAATCTATTACTATATAAAAATGAGCATAGTCCTTCGATACAAATTTCTCCTATAACTAAATCCATAAATAAAGTTAAAATAAAGCAGACAATCCAAGCACTTCTTTGTACTTTCCATACTGCAGTAAAAACTAATGAAAGATAAAAATTTCCTAGCCAGAAAATTACTGAGATTATTATTCCAAAAACTACTTTACAATTGTTTATTCTCTGTATCCTTGTCCAACCTTTATAAACTGCTAATTGCTCTCCACTCATAACCAACCTATATAATCTCATTCTTTCATAGGTATCAGTTCCAAATAAAAATACAAACATATAAACTATGATATTAGATACAATTCCTGCTATTAAACTAGCTAAAATCATGCCACCATAATTTGAAATTACTATTTTTTCATCAGAAGTTAAATAAACAGTTAGTGTTAATTGTTGTATATAAAATTGAGTTAATAATACCATTAACTTTTTCCATCTATTATTAAAAAGAGTTAAATTTAAAAATGGAGCAACTAGAATATGCCTTGTTCTAAGATTATATTTGAAGAATTCAAATGGAGTAACATTTAGTCTAGTATATTCTTCTAAAGCCCTTTTTCTTTCTTCTTCTTTATTTAGGGCATCTTTATATATATTTAATTTATATGATTTATTATGGAATTTCTGCAATGAAACAAAATTTGCCTTTGTTTTATCTTTATCAACAAAATAACTTTTTTTAGACATTTTGCTCATATCGCTCATTTTGCTGAATTTACTATATTTACTTTCATAAAAACCTAATTTAGAATTTAAACTTTGCAAATCGAAATTTTGTTTGGTACCCCTAAAATGATTTCTTATAGTGCTTTTTTCTGATGACATTTTTTCCAATTTTTTTTCATCAAAATCTTCTTGGTTATCATCATATCCTTTATCTTTTTCATCATCATCCTTTCTTCTTATATTATTTTCCAATTTCATTCCTTTATTCAATGAATAAGTTTTATTGATATTTCCTATATCAAAAGAATCATTATCGTCTTTAGAAAATTCTTTCTTTTTTCTTAATTGAGCTTGTAAAGTATATTCTTGCTCTTCCTCATCATAATACTTACCTTTTTTCTTAGGAGGATTTTCTATATTTCTATCCCTATTAATTTGTCTATTTTTTTCCCTTTTTTTCCTATTTGATTTTATTTCGGTTTTTTTTTCTTCATATTCTTCATTATTATTTCCTGTTGTTTCATTCTTAAATCTTCTTGAAGTAGAAACATAACCATTATCTTGATTATTTTTCATTCCATTTGACTTTTTGTTTATTGATATATTTTCATTTTTGATTATATCACCCATATTATCTTCATTTTCCTCCTCAGCATTTTCATCAACTTCTTCTATATCATATTCATCAAACATATTTCTAATTTCCTTCATTTTTTTCCTATTCAATTTTGGATCAACATGTGGAATTAATTTTAATATATTTTCATCATTAAGTCCAGGATCAATTTGATCATAAGCAAAATTAGACTTAATTATTTCTTTTTGGAGAAAATCTAATATTTCCAAACTATCAAAGTATGGATAATCTTTGCATTTGTAAATCAAGCAAATAAAAATGAATATAATTAATAAAGCGATGATTATATAGAATGCAGGATTTTTTATATGATTTTGATAATAAAGGAAAACCATATATCTAGTCACATAAAAAAATCTTCCATCTACGACAAAATTCATTATATTTGGAATAAGCATAGAACTGAAAGAGCTCAAATGATTAGTTTCAAATAATAAAAAGAATGTATCAGAAATATTTTTAAATAAAAATGTTGTATATTCATACAAAGAGCCACTTTCGGGCGTATGAACTAAACCTACAATATTATAATATCTATAATATTTAGCAATTCTATCAGCAACTGTATCATCGGATACAGAACCATTACCATAAATAAATATTGGGTCTCTAAAAATAGGGTCATCTTCTAATTTATAATTTTCAGGTGCAAATAGCCATTTTTGTTCGTTAATATAATTAATCCAATCATACCCATTAAAAGGCATATTTATTTTTATGGGAGGCGAACAATCATTGACTATTACTTCATTTCCAGAATCGTCATATATTTTTATTGTAACAAAAGGAGATGTAACATTTGGATAGAAATTTGAATCGAAGCTCATTGGATTAACTAAGTATTCAATATAATTTAAATAGTAATTAAATGGAGGTGGATACTTTTGTTTTAGACAATTCATAAATAAAATAGTCGGTTTATAAGTTACTAAAACTGTTTTAAGACTTTCGAAATATTGTTTATCATCAAAATTTTCATCGAATTTTTTCAGATGATAAATAAAGTGCTGACATGAATAGTCATAATCATTTTGATAATTTAATATCAAAAACTTTGTATCTTCATCTAACATAGTGAAAAATTGGTTGATTGACTCTTGATATGAAGAAGAATCCTCCTTTGTTAATGTCTTATTTCTAAATGGATAACCTTCATTAATTTTTGTAGTTAATTTTATTTGAGTTTCCCTTACATAAAAATAATTAAAGAAAAATTCATCTAAATCAAAAATTTTATCATATTTTTCAACACTGCTTGTAATATAAAGTATTTCAGTGTTCTTTAAATAATCTCTAAAATCGATTAAATTGTTTGTAAAAAATGTGTCATTTGTGAAGAAGTTTTGAGCCGCAAAAAATAATTGATAGAAGGCCTTGAAAATAGTGTCATTAATAACATCTTTAGATAGCCTATTTCTTAATCTTGTATACATTTTAATGTAATAAGAAGCTAAATCGGCATAACCATTTTTATCCAAAAAGCATTGTTTTCCCATATATGATGCAGTGCATTTACAAGTTAAAGCAACATCTATAACTTCACAATCACCATTATCATTGCAATATCCATTTACACATTGGGGTTCTATTTTTACAACTTTTTCGCCTGTTAGTGAGCTTTCATATGTAGTAAAAAATGAATTAGGTACTCGGTCAGTATATGGATTTATTCCTAAACTCATTAAAACTTCAGCTCTAGCCAGTAATTGTATATCTGTCAAAGCATCTTCTACTAATATAAAACTTGCTACTAGTTGTTTTAAAACATATAATGGGGAATCTTTTTTATTTACAATTGTTATAACATTTGATGTTTCAGAAATGGCTCCCCATTTATCTCTTACTTGGCAATATACTGTTATATTTGAATATTCTAATTGATAATATCTTACAGTGAAATTACTATATACTTCATTGTTTAAAGAAAAATCATCACTTAATTTTATTTTTAAATTAGTATTAACTTCAACATAATAAAAATCATATTCTAAATCTTCCTGAGGAGTATTTTCATCTTCATAATCAACACATCTCATAATGAAAGTAGTAGTATTAAATAATCCTAAATATGGCATAACTGTAACTTTTCCTCCGAAAGGTGGAGAATTCATTGTTAAATTCCACCATACATAGACAGCTACTTCTAATCCTTTATTTTCAGCAAAAATTTTCATTCCAAAAGCATACTTATGTTGAGTTTTGAAAAAACTATGATTTAAAGGAGTATCTAATTTAGTTTTATCTCCAATGAAAGGTTCTGAATCTAAAGGTATATCATCAGTAAAGCCTAATTCCCTATTTATTTTATTAGTTAGATCTGCATCAAATAACCACAAGGTTTCATATTCTGGGCTGGTAGGAAGAATTATTTCAGCTTCAATATTATCAAAAGTATTAACATCTATAGGAATGGAAACATTTACATTTTTCAATATAGCATCTGCATCAAATATAACACATATATTTGGTTTTGTTAAACTTCTTGTTAACTCAGCAGTTTGGCAATTTGGTATACATGTATTTTCTTTAAAATTAAAATATAAAGTCCCTGTACATGATGTACAATTATTATAAAATTCATTAGTACATTCATAGCATGTTACATGACATCTTCTACATTGATTAATTAAAGGATCTTCATAAAGTGTCGGTGGGCAATCAGTATAGCATTCTTCTCCAAACTCATCAACCCATTTATTTAAATATTGATTATTATCTTTACACTGAAAACACTGCTTTTCTTTATTGCTATAAACTTCGCATAAAGCATCAAGTTCTGCTCCTTGAGGTACACATTTGTTGCCTATTTCAGAAAATCCATCGGCACATTTACAATTGGTAGGGGCTGTGTTATCTTCAACCCAAACATGGCCATAAGGACATATTAATTCATTTTCTAAATAAAAAGTATCTTCATCCCCTTCAAATCTTACAATATTATAACCCAAATAATCTGGACTTTTAGCTACTATAGTTTCAGTTGCTGATAATTCTTCTTTTATAACTGAATTTCCTTCTTGGGTTAAATTCCATAGATTTTTATAATAAAGTAGAAGTCCTGGAAAGTTCTTTTTTATTTCCTCTTTTGTTATTTCATTCATGTCAAAGTAAATACGTTTTGAGTCTAAATAATCTAAATTATATTGCTGCCATAATTTTATTTCCCTTAAGAAAACAAATCCAAAATTGTTATAAAAATCTTCACTTCTATATATTTTAAAATACTTCAAATCTGAAGTTGTTGAAGGAGAATCGATTTCATTAAAATTAAAGAAATTCTCTTTTTTTGTTTTTAAATCATATTCTGTAATTGAATTCAAAAAATATTTTTTATTTTTTAAATCAGTTCCACATTTTACATAGGCCCAAGCTCCATGCTGAAGAGAATCTGTCTTTACATCTGAATATAATGCAGTTGGAAAATCAAAAGAACGCCATATTGGTTGGCAATCTACTTTTAGACTATTATTATCAATATAAAGTGTTATTTTATTATGAAAATTCCATTCTAAATACAATTGTTTAAAATTAGAAATTTCCCTATAAGAATATACATAAAGCCAAAATTCAATTGTATATTCTTGAGTTTTTGTTATTGGTGCTTTAAAAAATGTATAAGGATTGATATTACTAAAATCTAAATAATAAATATGCTCACAATAAGTTTGTTTATAACCTGCTGCTCTTCTGAGCCAAAATATTCCGTGTGTCATATCACATGTACAACTTCTTGTACCGCTTCCAAAGCATAACGTATTACAAATAGGGTCGCAATCTTGGCATTTATTTTCATCTGGGAATACTTCATCATTATTAGAATCATATGGTTCATAAAATTTGCTATCATCTTTACAATAATAACTATCTATGAAATTTACTGAATAATCAGGAGCACAAATTAAAGCGATTGGAGACAATAAATCATCCTCAGTTACAAGGCAATCATTAATTTTTGTTCCTGTCAATGATTTATAATAAAACTGATCAGTTAAATATATTTCAGATCTTATTCTTCCATAACCTCCCTGTATAAATTTTGAATAAATACTTAATTCTGCAAATAAAGATATAATTTCATATCCTAATGATAATTCTGTAACTTTTATTCCACTTGGGGGAATTGAATATTCAGTACCAGTTTCATCACTAAAAGGAATATCTCTTTTATTTACACTTAAAGTGAACATGTTAGGATAAATATCATTTATTGAGTTTGATATATAATTAGCAATTGAAATTGGAATCCATACACCAAAATATTTCCTAAAATCTTTGTCTCTAAAAGCTATTTTTGAATTTTCAACTACTACTAAATCATTAGTAGTTCTATGAAAAGCTAAATATGTATTTGCATCAATACCTAAAATTTTGCAAAATTCAGTTAAAGTTGGATATTTGACTCCAAAAAATTTCATCCAGATAACTAATGTAAAACTAGTTAAAGCACAAAAATCTTTATTGTCTTTGTTAAGGGTTTTGAAATATATAGAAGCACCTGCTGTTCCTGAGGGTGTTTTTAAAAAATACAATTTTCTAGCATCTTTGCATTCTTGGTACTGTAAAACATATCCTGTTTCGCATTCGTAACACTTGGAAATATCATCTGTTTTATAGCATCTTATGCAATGTTCATTACAATTATTATTTGGGTCATTTGGTTCTATTTGTAATCCATTCATAGAATTAACAAATTGCTTTTTATGTAATAATCCCCAATCAAATTTGGATGAATAGTTATATATTATAATATTATCTTTATTATATAAAGTACATTTATTTGCACTTGGACAATTAAAAGTAATATGCTCTTCTAGTTTTGTCATTATATTTGTCATTTTATTATTATCTAAATAATTGATTGTCAAAGGATAAAAAAGTATTAAACTTTGAGGATGCTCTGTGTAAATTTCATTTATGAATGATTGTATTGTATCAATTGTGGATATGAGAATATCCCATACTCTAATGTTATTATAATATGCAGATGCCCATTTTATATTAAGGTTTGAGCTTGTGCATTTAGGATAATTAGTTATGGAAGGTTTATTTGAGCAAAAAACAATGTAATTTAGACTCAGATCTCCAGATGCTGCAACATGAATTTTTTCTGCCTTATTGAAATTAACATAAATATCTATACTTTTAAGTACATTATCGGTAAAAATAAGAATTTTATTCCACTCATATTGATGAATCAATTCAGTCAAATCTTTTACAATACTAGATCTAAATCTATAATAATAATTTAACTTGCCTGTACTATCCTTTTTTAAATATACTTCGTGCGGAGCTGCATTGAAATAAAAATATTCTCTACCTTGAACAAAATTAGTATTAATAACATTGTCAATCATAAACCAAAATTCAAGTACATATCCACTTACTATTTGATTTTTAAAAGATGCAGTAAATTCTTGATAAATATTATAAGGAAAATTAAATCCACTATAAAACAATGCTCCTTTATTTGGTAATGTATTTGTTGCCTGTCTGAAACATTGATAGCCAATTCTGTAAAACCCAAAGTTGCACTCGAAGTCGCTCTCATATGTTAAAATTGATGAAGCTGAATTAGGACAAGTTTTTAGTTCATCAACTGAAAGGCAGTCTGTTCCGCAAATTCCCTGAGAAGGATAGGTACCTGGGGACCTGAAAAATTTTTCATCTTTACAATAATTTAAGCATTCTACAGTATTATCATTTTGATCTATATTGATATAATAGTTTGTCTTACAAATTAATGGAGTATATTCTTCCATACAATATAAAGCATTTAATGCTGTTAAGTCACAATTTTCTATTTCTTGACATAATTGAGTTCCAGCATTAAATTTCTCTTTGGTTAAAGGATTGCATAAAGGTAAAAAAACAAAGTTAGCGGCTAATTCTAATCTATCTGTATTATAAAATGTTAAAGCTATTTTATCATTAAGGCTATAAATAGAATTATCAATAGTTTTAAATTTCTTATATTTAATATTTAAATTGCTTCCAGTATCAAAACTAAATTCGGCAAAATTAATTGCTAATGTTAGGGGGGGAAATTCTTTTCCATTAATTTTATAAAGATCCATATATTTAAAATTGTAATTATAAGGTAAATAATCTTTAAATAAATATAAACATCTTAAATATACTTTATAATGACTTGTATCTTTTCTATTACCTGTAATTTTAATTTTCAGATTTGATAAAGTACTTGGCATATCATTATAAAAGTGGCCTAAAGGTTCATCATTTTTATATTCTATATTTCCCTCTTTATATAACGTTTCTATAATTAATTGTTGTTTATTTTCAT
Organism: Epidinium caudatum; assembly: GCA_023807225.1. Taxonomy (NCBI): domain Eukaryota; phylum Ciliophora; class Litostomatea; order Entodiniomorphida; family Ophryoscolecidae; genus Epidinium; species Epidinium caudatum. The sequence continues at coordinate 7,883 of JAJMZR010000040.1, forward strand.
TTAGATAAAAATATCTATTGTTATAAGTTAATGAACATTGGAACCAAGTCCATATTCCACTTAAATCATCTGTATATTCATTTGTTGCTGAATTTAGCACTTCTGTAGTCTTCTGATCATATGATTTTGTACTATCATCTAAAATATCTGAATAAGGCTTATAATATTGAGGAAAACAATAAGCTTTGAAACTTGATCCAACATACTGTAATGATAATATCATATGATATTGCCATTCAACACTTATAGGAACTTGAATATCCTTATGATTTTCCATTAATATCCAAAAAGCAATACCATAATTATGGCTATAAGCAACATCAACATTTTCAATTGCTATATCATTATTTATATTTGATATATCAGTAAAATTAATACATTCTTTAGTTTTTCTATCGTAATATTGCCCATTTTCATTACATAAATATGGCTCAATTAATACTTCTTGGTATATTTCTTCAGGAACAATATTTGTTCCTATTTTTTCAGGAGAATATTTAAGTATGAAATGTTTATCATCTTTGGTTGATATAACCTTATGTTGTTTATTAAACACAGTATCCCACTGGTGCAAGAGAATTGAAGAAAAATAATTATTTTTTATTTCTATTCTAGATAAAAATGAAGAATATCTTAAAGCATCTTTCCATAATCTAATATATCTATAAAATAAATATCCCCAATCTTTTACATTAGTTAAGTCTTTTATTATTAATAATGTTTCAGAAAGACTTGTTTCACTAGGTATATCAGTGTAAGTAAAACCTACTTCATAAGCTTCATTTTCTGTTGTGACAAAAAATTTACTATCATCATAATTGACAGCACAGTGCAAAAAATTCCAAGTATTCATATTAAAATCAACATATTTTCTTGTTGGCTCTCCATTTATCAAGCAAGTAAAATAATATTTTCCATTTGAATTTAATCCTACTTGAACTGTTGTGTGGCCTTTCCATTCAACATTTATTCCTTCAAATACTTTATCCACATAAGAATATGCAAAAACCCAAAAATGTAAAGTAAATTTACTGCCTCCTGTTTTTACACGTATTTCACTTTCTGGTTCAGCTTTTGCAAAATTAATATAACTCAATTTTCTGCAAAAATGGTCAGATACATTTCCTAAAAAAATCTTTTCTTCATTATTTATGAAATTGCAAGAACAATTATATTTGCTATTTCCAATGCAATTGTCACAAAATTGTGAATTACAACTGGTGCCTCTTACAGCTGTTGTGTCTTCTTTAAAATTATAAAAAGAATTTGATTCGGTTAATCCTAATATATTTTCATTAGTATAAATTTCATTAATATCATCATGTACACATTCATAATATGGTATAATTAAATCTTCATTCTCTTTATCTGTAGCGATTAATCCAAATTTATCAAATCGACAATTAATTTCTTCTTCTACTGGTTCAAAATATGATTTTGTTGCAGTTGAAGGCCTCATTAAATAATTAAGAATATTTGTATTAATAGTATTATATGCAGTTTCTTTATGTGTTTCATAAAAATGAGTTCCAATTAAATATGTGCTATATACTTTAACTCTTTGGACTAATGCAAATAATTCATTTGAAAATTTAATTGTACCAATTGATAAATTGTCCAAAGGACCTATAATAGGCATTTTTTTATTATTTATTTCAAATCTGACCATTGGAGGATAAAAATTTTCATATGATTGATCATAAGTTGAAACTGAAATAAAAGTCCATACACCAAAATGTTTTCTAAAATCATAATAATTTGATACAACGATTTCTGATGATTCTTTAAATGTTACTAAATTCAGACCATAATATGGAGACTCTATATCTGAATTATAATTTATTTTTAAATGTTCTCCTAAATAAACAACATCTATTTTTCCTCCTATAGTAAAACCATAAATTTTAATATAAAAATTTACTGTAGCTCCGGCATGACTAAGTCCCGTTAATGGAGTCATTTCAAAATTTGCTTTTGAAGGAAGACGTAAAACAAATCTTTTTTCTTCTTTTTTTTGACATTCAATTTTTTTTCCTCCTTCTTTTATAAACAAAAAATGATCATTTGATTTACATTGATAACAATGACCGACATCAAAACACTCATCACAATCTGGATCATCACCTTCAGCACAGATAGTTTTGTATTCTTCCCTAATATTAATTGTGCAATAAGCATATTGAGCATAATTCCAATTATTGGTTGCAGAATTAGTGTTTAATGCAGACAATTTACTATTATATTGACTCAATAGATTGTTTGCTATATAATGTCCATAAAGAGGGTAGTATAAATAAATAGAAGATAACAAATACTTATAATCCCAATAATATTCATCATATCTATGAATAATATGCCTTTCAGCTAAGTCCCCATTAAATAGCCTTAAATTTTTATAATATGCACAATACCATGTTATCCCAATATTATTACAAGTTGATTTTCTTCCATTGCAAAAATAAATATATTCTAATGGAAGAGGATTTTCTGAATTTGTTATTTTTAGTGGAGTTCCTGTGTTTTGACTTTGAATCATATACATTATTGATTTTTGATTAAATTCTTTCTTAGGATCATAATATACTTGGAAAATAAAATGATTCCATTGGAAACGTTTTAATGTTATTTCGTGTTCTTCTTGATTTATGTGAGTCTTGATGAAATATTTTTCAGGATTTATTAATAAATAATTCCTGATATACATTTGAAATTGATTAGTATAGAATAAATAATAAGTGGAATAATCAGTTTCAGTACAAATTCTTCTTTGCTTCATATAAACCCAAAATTCAATTATATAAGACTTAAGATTATAATTAATTACATCCATTATTATATTTGCAAATCCTTGGTCATGATTAAAATAAATTACATTTTTTTTTTCTTCTTCAATATCATCTTTATCACAATTATGAAAAATTTCAAAGTATCCACTTTGACACTGAAATTTTGAACTCAGATGAATTAAATCATAATTATTGCTTAGACACTTAGGCTGATTGGGACCATTATAGCATTGAGTATTACAAAAACCTTTACTCTCTAGTAGTCCATACATTGAAGTATGGTCTTTATCGCAATTAAAAGTGCATTTCCCTTTATATTTATAATCGGGAACAGGAGCTACACCTTCTGCAAATGATACTTCATCATATGTCAAAAAATGATTGTCTATACAAGTTAAAGGAGCATAATCATATGAAGCTATTAAAGTATTATTATCTCTTAATACATCTTCAATTTTTATTAAATCAGGTGAGGAATATTTCTTATTTCTTTCCAAAAGATTCAATCTTTTAAATAATTTCGGTGGATAATAACTATAATTTTTATTATAATAATATGGAGTTAGGGTAATTCTATGTTCTATTATACTTCCAGCATATGAATAACATTTGATATCATATTTATTATCATTTCTAATCAATTCATCAAATGGGACAATAAATAAAACTTCTGGAAGTTCAAATGTACTTGTGAATAATTTTTCAAAACTGAAATATTTATTATCATATGGGTCTGGAACATATTCCCTAAAATAAACTAATTGTTTTATATAAAAATTACATTGAGTTTTATTATTATATAAATCATTAAAATTTTCAATCCATACTGTTATATAATCAGTAGGTTCTAAATATCTTTTGTTAAAGCAATCATTACCACTACCATCTCCTTGACCATTATCTCGTTTTATAATATAATTAAATTTATTGTTTTGAAAATACTTAATGAAAAAAAAGTGATCACCAAAATCCTCAGCATTATTACATTTGATATAAATCCAAGTATTAAGAACTGTTAGAGAACCGCTTGAAAGAACTCCACAATAGATATAATAATCATGATCTGTAAAATAATAGGTAAAATTTACATTGGCATCAAAACTATTAGAAATATTACCTCCTGGTCGATAATGTATATCTCCTATTTCTAATCCATTCGGGGGATTTTCAGGAAAAGAAGTTAAATATATCCAATAACTAATTGTTAGTCTAGAATTTCTAGTTGGAGGAACTAAGTCTTGTAAAGTGAAAGAATCCAATTGAGTTAAATCCGCATATCCATAAGGACAACTTCCTCTATCTGGAGTTAGTAATGCTGAGTGAGTACTGCATTTTGTTTCACAATCAGTACTCAAAACACCATTTTTGCAATCAAAGCAAGATGGATGACATCTTTCGCAAATTCCTCCAACACAAACATATCCTACTATGCATGGATTTTCTTCATTGCATAGGCCTTTTCCTTTTAAAGAAAAGTTAGCTTTTCCAATTTCAATTTTATAATAAGTCCAATGAAGAGCTATAGCTGGAGAATAATTTGTAACATATACATATTGATAGATTATTTTTGAAATCTGAAAATTTTTATCTAATTCTATAATAACTCCATTAATATTAACAATTTGCTTTTCATTATTCTCTTCATCATCATAGGTTATAGTTAAAGTAATTAATAATTTACCACCTGATAAATTAACATCTACAGAACTTGAAGGTTGATTCATATCATCAACAAAATAAATTCGTACAGTGCGTGAGGCTTGAGCTTTGTCAAATAGCCAAGTTTTGTGGAATAAGGTATACCCTGTACTTTCTATTTTTGCGACAGGAAATTTAATTTCAAGTTTATTCCCATTATTGTTGTAAATGGCATTAGAATAAATTTCTTCAAGCTGAGAGATACTATTCATGCCATTACCATTCCAAGCGTCTAATGTTTCATATCCATCTTCTAGGCAGCAATCGTCTCTATCAAGATTAATCCCTTGCTTTTTGATATAAAAAGTTATCTTCTTTTTTGTTAATAGTTTAGCTTCAATTAAATTATACTGATATAGATCTCTTATATCATTCTCAGGGATAAGAAAATCATCTTCGATATAATCTTCAGGAAAATATTTCATTTGTTCATTTGAAAAGATTAGATTTTTGATTAGAATATACAATTTCAAAAAAGTAATAAATACAAATTTCTCCATTTATATTATAAAAAATTAATTAAGTAATTTAAAATATTATTTTCATTGACAAATTAAATTAAGGTTTATTTAAACATAAATTATAAATTATTTTAAATAAATCTTTCTTGGGGATTGGGGATTGGGGATTGGGGATTGGGGATTGGGGATT
>JAJMZR010000041.1:0-12931 GCA_023807225.1 Epidinium caudatum
ATCCCCAATCCCCAATCCCCAATCCCCAATATTTTATTTTAGTAATTTAAATAATTATTAAAAATATATAATGTTATTTTTTAAAAATAATTAATTTTAAATTAATCCATTTATGATAAATATTATTATTAAATAAAAATAATTTTTAGAACTTGTAAAAAATAAAGAATTATCTATTAAATAAAAAACTAATAATTTTATAAATAGTCTTAAAAAAATATTTTTATTTAACATTTAATGCCACATAATCACTATTTTTTAATTTTGGATTTAGATGTTTAATTGAATCATTTTCAAAAGTATTATTTCTGCTCAATAAAGAATTTGTTTTCTGAAGTCTATTATTTTGCGCAGTTATTTTGCTCAATAAAGTTTTATCACTATATACTGATTGTTCACCTATCAGAGTAGTTGCATAACTAGATTTATCAATCAAATCCTCTTTTGTTATATTATCATATATTAAAGCAGGTCCTAGCTGTCCTTGTGGAGCACTCATTATCTGAGTTTTATTAAACATATAATATAATATATCTTGTAATCCAGTAGCTACAGTTGAGTAATCATATCTTATTGGAAATCCTTTTTTGGTAATATTATCTTTTAGAGTAAATGCCATAATAAAATGATCATCTAAATAATGAACAGATGTATTAGAAACACGATTTAAATCTAATTTAAATACTATTTTTTGTGAATTATATATAACATAAACAAATTTATCTGTTAAAATAGCTGTACTCATTTTTCTTGGGCAATCTGGACATATAAAATCTTCAGCGAATAAAATATTATTTGTATCCACTTTTTCTAATTGATATAGAGCTTCTCTTGCTTCAGCTTTATTCTCCTCATAAGGTAGTAATTTTTTATCTCCTTCAACAATAACTCTTGGATGCCTAAATCTAGTTGTCCTTAATTTCTTTTTACCTGTTAGAACATAACAAGAATTTTTACATCCAGCCATTACACATGTTATAAATTTGAGAATACCAGCAAAAGGACATATAATCAGTTTAAGAATTCCTGAACATAAACCTTTACAAAAGCCCCCAGCTCCATAGTGTCCTGCTTTATTACAAGGCTCAGCACAACAGCCATAAAATCCTTTTCCAATTTCTTTCCCAAAACCAACAATACCTTGGCCTATTCCACTTAAAATATTTTGCGGTTCATTTTCATCTTCAATTGATATACTTTCTCGATCTCTTCCAGTTAATGATTGTGTTGCTGCATATAAAGTTCCTGATATTCTTTGAATAAAATCAAAAATTCCACCAAAAATACCATATATTAATCCTCCAAATCCTTTAGCTACACCTATTCCAAATTCTTTTGGCCCATTTCTAAATCCTTTTCTTGGTTCATTTACAAAATCATAAAATCCACCTCCTATATTTCTTACTAATTTAACTGGATTACCAATAATATCTAAACTACCTAATACTTTGTATATTTGTTTTATTCCTTGAGAGATATAACTATTTACTATTATCATAGATATATCAGCCCAACTTAAATATACATTTTCGATAATTACTTCGTTAAAACGAAGTGGACAATCTGTTATTCTACCCAATGTATTACCTATAGCACCTATTACTCTTCTTACAGTTTTAGGTAATCCTAAGGGTATACTACTTAAATCTAATCTTAAAGTTAAATTAAATTTTAATGCTCCAAATAATAAATAATATATTAATTGCATTACTGAATTTTCATTTTCATTTAATAATTTTTTAATTGGAATATGCATTTCAATATCTAATAAAGGTTCTTTATCATCTTTCTTTTGTATATTTTTTGCATAATCAAAAGCATTTAACATTTCCATTGATAATTTTAATAAATTCATTAAAGCATATTGCTCAACTTTTATATCAAATTCTTGCAATACAAAATCAATTTGGTCATATGAAGTAAATTGTTCTTCTTGAACAAGATTTACTTTTGTGGTCATTGTTACCAATACAGACATAAATGGAACAATTCGCTCATTATTAGCTTTTGCTTGATTTCTTACATCAGCTTCTATTGATGGTACTATTTGAACTTTAGGAGATAATACTGTTTTTAAAGAATCATTAAGGCAATAATCAATTTGAAAATTATCAATATAAAGAATAATATTTATTGTTGATTCTGATTTTGCTCCACCATTTGACAATAATACATTTGATATAAATTTAACACTTATGTTATATGCTGATATATAAAATAATTCTTGTGGCGTATTATCTATTATACTTATTCCAAAACCTCTTATAAATATATCATTATAACTGGATTTTGGACGAGCTTTATCTCTCAAATATAATTTGAGTTCATCTGCCTCTAATTTAGTTAATGATTCTTTTTCTCTAATTTCAAATCTTCTAGTTGCAGTTTTATGTTTAGATGAAACAGAATATAATAATGTTATTGCTCTTTCGTTTATTTTTAAAACTTCTTCTTTAAATATGCTGTAATTAAAACTTTTTGTTTTTCCATATATTTCAAAAAATATTTTATCTTTATGTTTATTAGAATTCTCCCAAGCGAAAGGAACTGCCCCTGTTTTCATATTATTTATTATAAATCCACTTGTTCCTTCTTCATATACTCTTAAAGGAGCTTTAGTTAAATTAGAAATTTCTAAATAAGGATAAATTGGATGTGTTAATAATATGAATACCGTTCCTTGGTCATAAGTTTGATTTATTACTCTAATTAATAAATTATATATGACTCCATCATAAGTAAATATTTTCATTTCTCTATTAAACATAGGACTGTCTTTATTTATTTTAATTTTTAAGTCAATATCTTGAATATTTTCTAAATTAAAAATTCCACTATAATTAATAACTTGAGAAGTATCATCTTTGATACCTATTCTAAAATCTTTTTCTCCTTTTTCATACATTAATCCATGATAATTTTTTGATTTCAAAGGATATATATTAGAATATTGCTCTTGTTTATAAACAATATCAAAACCTAAATTATTTATAATAATATATTTTGGTTCAAAAATAACAATAACAGAAAAATCATATAAATCACTTCCACTTAATAAACATGCAATTTCATTGGTAGTTTGAAATAGCCCCCCTTCTCCGGCATATCTACTTTGTCCTAACATACCAGGAGCTACAGGGAAATTAGTTGAATCTAATTTTATACAACCTTGAACACCTATTGTATTTATGTTAAAAGATTCACTCCAAGGAGAATGTTCGTCTTTTATAGAAATATTAGGTTCATAATCTGGTAAAGATAATAAATTTATACTTGACCCATTACATTCTAAAACTTTTTCGTTTATTTGATATTCTTTTAATTTTGTTACACCTTTTTGCTCACATGGGCATACCCATATTTTTTTTGTTAAACGATTGTTGATTAAATAATCGAAGAAAAACGTATATTCATAACAATTTATTGAATAATCTTTTAAATCGCAATAAAATTTTTGAGGACTTGGAATTGTTAGTTTAACTGGATTTCTAAATATATGACATTTTATACTATTTTTTAAAGAGGGAGAAATCAAATCAACATATTGATTTTCTTCATTTAACGAAAATGGATTTGAATTATAAACATAATTATTATATTCTAAAGTTAATCTCATATCATTTATTTGATCATAAAAGCATTCTTTTTCTAATGTTTCCACAATTTTATTTCCTCCAGAACTGCTAAGATTCATAGTAAAAGGAATTTTATTAATAATAGTCAATAATGGCCTTATATAAATAATATATTCATAATTCCAATATGGGCTCTGACTATATTTTGGATACATTTCACTTATTGAATTATTAACATCGTCAATATTATTATTACTAATATTTTCCTTAATTTCTTTATTTGATTCAATGCTTCTTTTAAATTCTTTTGATTGCAAAATAAAGTAATCTAAATTAATACATCTTCTGGTTCCATTATCATTAAATACATAACTTTTACTATCTTTTCTATTATCGAATTCTGATTTTTTAATATCAATCATTTTAATAAATGTAGGATTATTTGCATCTGGAAAAGCTTTTTGTACTTTATTTTTTTGGCTCTCTCTTTGCCCTATAATATTCTCATTAACAGGCTCTACAACAAATTCTGAAATATTATTACAAATCTGAGTAAATTGCCCATTTGGAGATAATTTCATTGAAACATTAGATTCAGGAGGCTCACACATTAACCAAGGTAATGGAATATATTCACTTTTTCCTTTAGGAATAATAATATTATTTTGAGGTATATTTTGACTGTTTAAAGATAAAAGTATAGTATCATATTGTGTATCATTATAGAATGAAATAGAAGGACAAATTGTAACTGTATTTGTTATTCCTGTAGATTCTACCTTTACACTGAAATATATTGGATAGACTTTACCATCATTATACTGTGCATTAACTTTAAATTGTTTGAAATTATTTCTTTGGAAATTAATATTTTCAATTGGCTTTGAATCTCTTATAGTTAAACTAAATGTTGTTTTCTGATAAGGATTTTTAAATCTATCATGGCCTCTTGCCTTATATAACTCAGCTCTTGTAAAATTAATTTTGCCATTTTGCTTCATTGGAATTTTATAACTTGGATTGTCATCAAAGTAAAATACCAAATCTAATCCAGTAAGATTTAAAAATTTTAAAATAATTTCTTTGTCCATTGCCTTTTGACTTTGGCGTCCATTATTTATATATGATTTAGTCATCATTGGTGCATATATATAAGCCATATCTTGCTCCCACATTTTCTCATCTTGCATAAATGTTAATAAAAATTTATTTAAAGCTATAACACCATCAGTAGATAAGTTAAAATTAATTATATCATTTGTAGTTACATAACATTTCGATTTACAGAAAGGTGCAACTTGGAGCATTGTAACACCCATATTAAATCTTTCTAATAAGGGTTCAAACTCATTTATATTTATATTGAAATAATTAGAATCCATTGAAAATAATACATCCATATATAATCCCAAATGATTTAAATTAAATTTAGTTCTAGGTATTTGCTCTGCAGTTAACATTTCATATAAAGCCAAAGACATATTTCCTTTATCTCTTATTCTTGAATTTGTTTTCATCATAACCATTAATTTAGTTAAATTTACTTCTAGCATAATAGTTTTCGGAGTCACTGTATTATCAAACAAAATTAATGCTATTTTGTTTATTTTAACATTTATTTCCATATGGGAATTAAATCTATTTGTGTTAATAAACACTATATTCTTTTTTTCTTTTCCTTTTTCCATTACTTCTGTCATTTTTTGTTTCAATATTTTTCTGAATTGATTTCTAATAACTATTCGTCTAATAATTTTTTTCATGTGATATTTTTGTTTTTTTGGAATATTTACAACTCCATTAATAACTTGTTCTGGTTTTATATGGGGAATATATTTTTCTTCAAATTTGGGCAAGATTGCCAAAGATAAATCCGATAATTTCATTAATTTCCTAACTTGTCTCATTCCAAAGGCTAGTATTAATGGCTCCATTTCTACATCAATATTCATAACAGATACTTCGGATAATGGAACTATATATCCTTCAATGCTGCAACTAAATCTAAAATTAGAAACGAGCCTTTCAGATGATGGATTATGTGTAAAATTCTTTGTGTTAGGCAAAAAATAAACCATATCAAATTCACATTCCGATAAGGAGACATGCATAAAAGATGTTTTAGTCTCGTATATTTGTGCTAATAATCTTTTTGATGGAAGTGCCAGAACGTCATCATATACATTTGATGCGTCCATTGTAAATGTTAAACTGAAATACATTGAGAATAAAGGTTCATCTATTTTAGTGGGATCTAAAGGGAGTTTGAACATTGTATTATTCATGTTAAAAATTAATCTCATTTTACTTCTATTTCTTTGTGATGTTACTAATACTTTTTTTCCTTTAGCTGAAGACTCAATATCAGCGAAATAAGCAATATAATCATCCAATGTTTTCTTTTTATGTCTTTTTTTAATGAAATCTTTGGCATTCTCAACTGTATATGGTTTTCTTATATAGTTTTTTAATCTAGCCATATATTCTTTATTGATCTCATTTAATATTAATTCATCATTATTTTCTTTTATTTCTTCTTTAGAACTTAATTCTAATACTTTCTTTTTTATTTGCTGCTGCATCACATAATTTTCACTTTCTACATTAAACATTGTTGTTGTGAATATATCAAGATAGTACATTCCAAATTGATATAAACGAATTATAGAATCTAAAGACAATATAATATTCAAATCATTCATGTTAATAATCATATCCATTTCTTCTCCTAACATTAACATACTAAAATCTATAAAGCATACCTTTGATTTTAGTGCTTTATTTAAATTTTGCATTTCACCTTCTTTTGATGACTCCACTATACAAACGTAATTTTGGTTTAAGAAATATTGTTTTCTTTCATCCTTATCAAGATCATATAAAGAAATGTGTTTTATTAAATAAGTTACTAATATTATTCCATTTTCCATTATATCAACTCCAATTTTCATTATATCTATTTGAAATACTAAATAATCTTCAATGGATAAATCAACAAACATTTTTCTTATTGCAAATCTTGTTTTTTTAATGATAAAATTTACTACTATTGCCTTTTTATTTTTTTTTATTTGTGTTAATTCATAATTGGCCCTACTATGGTCTGACATACCGAAAGATTTTATTACTTTATCATATACAACTTTTGCCCTTTTTATACTTTCTTCTAGTCTTTGTTTTTTTAATTCTTCGTGTTTTTTCTTAATCTTCTCTTCTCTTTCTTTTTCTTGCTCTTTCTTCTCTTCTTCAGTTAATTGTAATAATTTAATTTGTTCTTGCTTTTTTATCATATCCATCCTATTTTTCATTTCCACTCTTTTTAAATAATTCATTTCATGTTTTAACTTGTTACCTTCATTTGTAATATTTCCTAAAAATTCAATCATCAATATTATTTGAAATTCATTTAATTGAAAATCTAATTCAGGAATTAATAAATTTATCACCATGTTATTAAAATATGGATTTTTTGGTTGTATCAATAGCTTGCATTCTATCGAAAAATCGAATTGTTTTAAAAGAGGAGTTTCTCTTCCAACATAATTGTTTTTTTCAATGCAATTTTCAACTGTAGCCATTTTTATACCTAATAATCCAATTCTATAAATATCATACATAATTGATTCATCTTGAAGTTGCTCATAATTCAATTTATTGTCAACTCTTGGAGGTAATATACTTTTTAAATTTAATGAACCTAAAGATAATAGTATGCAATTAGTATTATTAAAATCAAAGACATCTATTGGAATTATTATAATTGGACAAGTTAAAGAAACATCTAAATATAAATTAGTATGAGTAAATTTTCCTACTAAAACTTTTTCATGATATCCCTCTTGAATATAATTGTATACAGTACCTTTGGCATATGAAGAAGCTTCTTCTAAATCAATGGTAGTTGATAGTACTTCCATTATTTGATATTGTATATATTGAAGTGTATATGCATCTACTATTATATATACTTGTCTTTCAGACCATACTTTAACCCTCATATCTGATTTTTTTAATTTTGGATTCAATTCAAATATAATGCATAGTATTTTTCCTTTTATTGTTAAATCACCAAAAAATATTTTATTATAATTTGGATTCTTTATTTTTTCTTGTGATATTATAATATTTTCTAATGATAATAGTGTAATTAATCCAACTTTTTGAATTTTACATTCAACTCCAAAATGTTGGATCATTATAGATAAAAGCTTATCTTTTAATTGCCAGGTGTAATCAGGATTTCTAATAACAGTTTCATAAATTGTAAATGAAGTTATTAAAATATCAACTAAAGCATATATTTTAACATAACTATCATCTAAGCCTTTGAGTTCTTCATCCTCTTCCATTTCAACTATATTATCAATTTCTTCTCTATGACCTTTATTAAATTCTTCTTCCATTCTTATTACTTTATTTCTTTCTTCATTTAATTTTTGGATTATTTCTTCCTTTCTTCCAAAGAGTCTATTATCCTCCCTTTGAATCCTTTTGGTTAACTCATTTATTCTATTTATATAATCTAATTTTTCTAAAGCAGTTGATCTCAATTCTGATATTTGCTCATAATTTAAATGCTCTTCCATTTGTTCAAGTGATAACGGAAAATCTATTTTTTCTTTTTCTATATATTTTTTTTGGAAATATATTGAATAGCCATCAATATATGCTCTCCTTTCATTTTGATTTAATTCTTTATTGTAATATTCTCTTGCAATTCCTTTTTGATATAAAGTATTTAAATTCAAATATGCAAGAACTTTTAATGTTGTTCTTATTTGTTTAAGTGAAATACCAAGCAAAATTTGAGGAAAGCCAACTTTTGCAGATATTTTTGGCTCCTTATTTTGAACATTATCATTAAGAGCTACTTTAACCGATAAATCAAGTTGATGTAATAAATATTGGTGAGAATCAAATTTTCTTGAATGAACATATACTTCACTCATACAATATGAATAAAAGCCTAATTGATCTTTTAAATAACTCCGCAGTTCAACTTTTATTTTTGGTGTTACTTTATTTGAAATTAATTTTTCAAAATCTAATTCCTCTTTACTATCAAAACAATCCATATATATTGAAAAATTATCAACTTCAACTACTTTAAAATTTATTTCTTCATAAGGTATTACTTCATTTGGATTTTTAGGAATTTTAAAATCGCTTCTAGTTGAACGAATATTAATACTATCTAATATAATTCCAACTGAATAAGGTACATCAGGATATGAAATTTCATCATCAAATTTAAAAACAACATCGTTTATTTCTACTTTTAAATTATTTATTATTTTTTGAACAAGGCCCGGAGATTTTTTCTCTTCTTTACTCTTTTTACTCTCATTTTCTTCATTCTGCCTTCTAACTTCTTCAACTTGTGCTTTTATCTGCTCAGTTTTTAACAATTGACCTTTTTTGAAATCTTGCATATTTTTTATTGTTTCATCTTTATCCAATTTATTTATATTCTTTAGTCTTGCATGAAAAAATATTTTATCAACAAATACAGATATAGTATGATCATAGAAAAATGGCATTTTAAGTGATATCTGAAGAGCACCAACATACCCATGAACAACTTCAATAAAAGGTAAATTTAAATTTTGAAATATTTCATCTTTTATTTTTAAATTGTTTAGTTCTATATCTCCTGAAAGTAAGGAAACATTAGTTTTCGAGGTATCTATTTCTACAATACTTGATAAAAAATTTTCAAAAACAAAATTTAAAATACTAGAAGCCATTTTAAATTAATAAAAATGAAAAAAAATTAATTAATTTGATTATTTTCAAATATTTTATTTATATTTGCAATATTTTATTAATTAATTTATTATTTATTCGTTTTTATTTATTTTAATTACAATGAAAATTCCTAATTTTTACTACTCTTAGTTATTTATGCTTTTATTAATAGTTTTAAAACTAATTATTAAGCTTTATTTAATTTTTCAATAGTTTCAGGGAAAAATAATTTTTTTAATTTACTGGCCACAAAAAATGGGGCCCAAGCAATCAAAGCTAAAATTCCTATTTTTACCAAAGTCAAAATATCCAAGATTTTAACATCTAAATAAGATGGCAAAAATATAAGTGTTAAAGTATAAACAAGAAAAGTTGAAACCAAAGCAAAAATCATAAATTTATGAAATTTGTTTATTTCCATATAAACATTTAAAATTTCTAAATAAATTAATGCAGTAAATGATACTGTAACAATATTCAAAAATATTTTGTCTTTAAATATAAAAACAGAGCCAAACATTATAATCATAGATTGATATATACTTTTAAACAACCACCATAAAAAGTTTTTAAAATTAAGTTCTCTTCCTTTTAGTAAAATCTGATATAAATTTGGGAATTTAATTACATTTTTTCTATCAACATCTCTGTCGAGAAGGATACTTATACTAGGAAGGCAAGTAAAAATAGTACTGTAACCAAAACTTAGCATCCCATTATAAAGAGCAACAGCATTATAATAAAAAATTAAACTAAATATAAATTGATTAAAAGAAATAATTAATCCTCTATGAATGACAAAATTAGCTACAGTACTTGTATTTTTGTAAGCTATTCTTCCCCACCATAATAATAATCCACTTAATGTTTTGAATTCATTGATACTATAATCAGCTGCTAATGAAGCTTGTAGTCCCTCTTTTCCCACAATACCTATGCCAACATCAGCTTCTTGAATCATTGCTACATCATTACCTCCATCTCCAACAGCAGCAGTTCTTGCATCTGTATATTTTTTAATTGTTTTAACTATTATTCTTTTTTGAGTTGGAGAACATCTACAACATACTACACTTAAAGCTTGCATTGCAGTTCTAAAAAATTCTTCTTCGCAATATTTTAGTGATAAATCTAATGAATCACCATCAATAATAAATAAATGTGGTTCATTAATAATTTTTTTATTATACTCCTCAAATAATTCTTTTAATTTTATTATTCTTTTTTCATTATTATCTTTTTCATCATAATCAGCTAAATCATCATATCTTATTGTAAATATTTTTTGATTTTTAGATTTTATTCCAGCTGAAATTGAGATACAAGTTGCCGTTTCAACTTTATCTCCAGTTAACATCCATACTTTCATACCTGCATTTCTTAAATTATCAATTGTAGTAGCAACTTCATCTTGTAATAAATCTTCTACACCTGTGACACATAAAAAGTCCATATTATTTTCCAATTTTGAGACAGCTTCAGCTATTTTCTCTTTTCTATTACCCATACTTGATAAAGCTTCTGTATATTCTGCATTCCATTTATTAAATTCTTCTTGTGAAATAATTTTCTGGCTTAAAACTAAAGTTCTTAATCCTTTAACAGCTAAATTTTCTGCATTTTCTTTTATATATCCAATATAGTCTTTTTTTACAAATTTCATCATTACATTTTCTGCACCTTTTAAATAATATATTATATGTCCATATTTTTTATTTTTTAAAATTATTCCCATTCTTTTAGTATCTGAAGAAAATGGGAAATTAGCTAAAACTTCAAATTCTTCAATATTATCAGCACAATCTTTTATTTTAATTTCTTTATCTGTTCTTTGAAATAATTTCATTTTTAATGTGTCTGCAAATTTGACTAATGCAACTTCATCTGGGGATGATGCTTGATATCCTGTTTCTGTAGGAGTTACATTATTACATAAAACCATAGCTGTTATTGTATCCCTAACTATTTTACTTTTTGTTCTACGACATCTTTTTGATATTTTTCTTACTGAAATTATATTATCTTCATTACTAGAACTCTCAGCCATTACATCATTACTACTACTTGATAAACTGTCATTATTACTATTAACACTATTAGTATTTATATTTTGCGTATTAATTAAATCTAATAAAGGGGCATCACAATTTTTGCATTCTTCTTCTATTATTTCCTTTAATTCTTGAAAATTTTCTTCTCCAAAATGCTCAGTTTCTAATGATATTTTTTTAAATATCATTTCATTTTTAGTTAAAGTTCCAGTCTTATCACTAAAAATATATGATATTCTACCTAGTTCTTCAGGTATTGTACTATTTCTTGCAATAGTATTAGGAATTTCTTGATCTTTTGAAATAACATAAGAAAACCATGTTTTTGAAACATCTAAATTAACTCTTAAAGCTATAGGTATAATAGCACAAAAAAGTACTATAAATCTAAAAAAAGTAATAAAAAAATTAAATGATAAGCCTTTTAAAGAAGCTAGTAATAAAGAAATAAAAAACATAATAATAAACAAATATACATTAGATTTATTTAATTCTTGGTCTAAAATTCCTATTTTTAATTTTGGTACAGAAGAATTCATTCTAGCTCTAGTTTCTTTTCCTGTATATATAATAATACCAATAATTTTATCAGAAGCAACAACTGTACTAGCCCACATTGTATTTTCCAAATTTAATGGTTCTTTTTTCCATCCTTCATTATCTCTAAATTGAATTACTCCTTCAAAATTATAAATTAATTTAGAAGGAGGTTCATATTGTATAAATCCATCTAAATTTACTAAATCATCATCATTTTTTTCCTGGGTTATTCCAGGTGCTTTTCTTAATTTCCAATCTGTTTCTCCATCTAATTGATCAGTTCTTATAAAAGCTTGATTGTCTTTTGATTCATTAAAAGTTTTTAAAACTATAATATCTGCAGGAACTCTTGAATCCTTTGTTAATACTATAATATCACCAATTTCTAATTCTGCAGCTTTTTTATCAGTTCTAACTGCACTATTTCCTTTCTCATTTTTTTTAAGAACCATTACTTTTGTTGAATTAGTTATTTTATCTTGAATCCTACGTTTAATATCATCATATAATTCTTTCAACATTGAAAAAATAACAACCATTAATAATGGGGATAAATAAGTGAATAAAAAACCTACTTTTAAGGCATCAAAAAATTGAGTTATTGTCATTATTAAATAAAAAAAATTACCAAATTGACGAAATTGATTATACAGTGAAACTGGTAAGAAAAACAATACACTATATTTATGATTTTCTTCTTTATTTGACCATTCTGTTACATTATTTTGGATATCTTTTATATAAACTTTCCTCCTTCTATTTGTATCAACATGACGTAAACAGGGAAATACTGTATAGAAACAATTATCACAAAGTCCAGGTTTTCTTACTTGAATTACTTCTGCTTGATTTACTTCAATTAAATTATCATTTAAAGAATTTTGGGAAAATGGCCCACTTTTATCAGAATCATTTAAAGCATCTTTTTCGTCATTTTCTCTCATTTTTTTAATAAATAGAATATATTAATTGGAAGATAAAAATAAATAATTGATTGGGGATTGGGGATTGGGGATT
>JAJMZR010000042.1:0-12876 GCA_023807225.1 Epidinium caudatum
CAATCCCCAATCCCCAATCCCCAATCCCCAAAATAATTACATAATAAATATTATATGCTTATTTATATATAACTTATATTAATTAGCATATAAATACTTTTTTATAAATAAAATATATAAAAAAAGAAAATGGAAATTTATTTAGATGACCTACAAAAAGAAACCATTTATGATTTAAGTAATGATTTAATCTACATCGAAGATATAGATGAAGGGGCTTTTGGAAAAGTAATTCATGTCAAAGAAAAAAAAACGAATCAAGACCTTTCTGTTAAAATAATAGATAAACGTCAAGGTAATCAAGACTTAATTAAAAAAATGAAAGAAGAAATTTCTATATTAAAAAAATTGGATCATGAAAACATTGTAAAATTTTATGGTCATATGGAGACTTCAAATCAGTTTTTAATAAAAATGGAATATATAAAATA
Source organism: Epidinium caudatum (assembly GCA_023807225.1). Classification (NCBI taxonomy): domain Eukaryota; phylum Ciliophora; class Litostomatea; order Entodiniomorphida; family Ophryoscolecidae; genus Epidinium; species Epidinium caudatum. The sequence goes on from JAJMZR010000042.1 coordinate 432, forward strand.
TGGCACATTAAATCAATGGATGAAAAAACACAAAAAAATTTCAGAAGAAGAGGCAAGTTTAATTCTAAGACAAGTGATTTCTGCAATAGCTTATTTACATAATAATCAAATTTGTCACAGAGATATAAAGCCTGAGAATATAATGTTATCAAAAGAAAATGATTTAAATAGTATAAAAATAATTGATTTTGGATTAAGTACCCAAAATTTCGATTCTTTATATAATTCAGATTATTGTGGTACATATATTTATATGGCTCCAGAAGAAATTGAAAGAAAATCATATTATTTATCTGTTGATATATGGAGTATAGGAATATTAATGTATATGCTATTAAATAAAGGAGAACATCCTTTTTATAAAAAGGGTGATTCAAAAGAAGAATTTTCAAAGAAGTTAAAAACTTTTCAAGAATTAAAATTCAATAATAAAATTTCATTCATGGCTATGAATTTATTAAAAAAATTATTAGAACCTGTTCCTCTTAAAAGATATAAAGCTAGCGATGCCTTAAAACATCCATGGATTACCAGAAATATTTCTGATACAATTCCCCAAACTTTTAACGACAAATTAAATAATGATAACATTATTAATAATGCAAAACAATTAATGATGATAAGTATTTTCTTAAATCAGTTAAAAAAAAATAATTATTATTATATGCAAAAAAAAAGATTATCTGAAAATAACAGAGTTGAAGACATAATTGACAATTTAAATTTTAAAAAAAAAAGAAAAAAATTCGGTATATACAAAATAAAAGAAGAATACATTAAAAAATGTGAATTCATAAGTAAAGTAGAAAAGGAAAAATTAAAAGAATTAAGAGAAAAATGTTTGGAAGTTAGTATTAGTAGTACTGAAGAAGGATCAGATGAAAAAAATAAAAATATAATAAAATCAAACACTAATTCCAATACAAATTCAAATTTTATTTCTTCTAATTCTAATATTCCCTCAATTAAACATTGTAATACCAATAAAGAAAGTAACAAAAGCAAAAATAAGATATTAAGTGCTCTATCAAAAAGAAACAGCTCTAAACCATTTTTATTGTCAGGAGGAAGTAAAAAAATGAATTATGGAAAAGCAAATAGTAATAATTATAATAACCATGATACCATTGGCTTTTCTGAGCAAAAAAGATTTTCTTTAAAAAACAAAAATGGAAAAAGTTTACTTTTGGGAAATATAGTAACTGATCTTACTTCATCTAATGCAAAAGAAAATTTCAGGTATTCATTTAAGTCTACATCGAAAAAGAAAAATTATCAAAATATTTCAAAAGCAATAACTAAAGTTAATATTAATAATAATAATAATCATATAGAAGAACCTTTGATAATAAAGGATAGTGAAAATAATTGTAATATAAATACTTTTAATTACATAAATAAAAATGTAAATAATATTAAACCTATTAATTTATTTTTAAATAATAATGTTGGAGAAATAAAATCTACGAAGTGTATTAATAGAAATTTTGCATTTATTACTTTAGATAAAAATAATGAAAAAAAAAAACTATCATATTCTTTTTTTTTCTTAGATATTATAATTATTTGAATTTTTAAAATTAAAAGATTCATAAGGATTTCTTTTATATAAAAGGAGAATGACCCAAATAAAAAAAGGGTAAATTATAATATGTTATATGATTCTCTCACTTCTTTAAAGTTACCAATAATTGATTTAAAAAAAGTAAATAATGAAAATTATACCCGAAAAAGAAAAAGTAAAAATAAATTGTAAGTTAAATGGGATATAAATATAAATACTAATTTGATATTTATTTTTTCTCCAATTTATTTAAATTTAATAAGATGTTTGCAAAAAATATTTATTATTAAATGTAGCAATAATCCGCTTGTATATATTTTAAAATTATTTTAATTAATTATCCTTTTTTAACTTCATGTTCATTTTCATTTTTTTGATTTAGTTCTAGTTTTTTATTTTCATCTCTAATTATGCTATTCTTTTTGACTTCTTCAGAACTATTTCGTAAGGAAGAATTATTATTATTAACAAATTTAATTAAATTATTGCTGCTATTATTAATGTTTTTACTCTTACTCTTATTATCACTATTTTTATTACTTTTTGAAGAAGAATTTTCTTCTTTATTTAAAGAACTATTTTTGTTTGAATCATTGTCATTTTTACTTTCATTATCCTTGCTATTACTATTACTTCTATTGCTACTATTGGAATTACTTTTGTCACTTTCTTCACTATTTTCAGAATTTTCATTTGACGAATTAAATTCATTTAGACTTTGAATATTAGATTCACCTAAATGTTGTAGTAATTCAGAATTTTCTTTATAAATATTTAAGAAAGTTTTTATATATTGGAATGATAATTTATAATAAAAATGGGCAGTTAATGGATTAAAAGTCATCAATACAAGGTTTGCTTTATTACCATTTTTCTTTATAATATAATCGATTATGAGTTTTTTAATTTTTTTTTGTAATATTTTTTCAGTTTTGAAAATTAAATTATTTTCTTTATTATTTCTATCAATTTGTGAACCCATTTGTTTTTGAATAACTTTAAAAATAACATCATGATAATATACACAGTCATCATTATCAAAATATAATTTTAAATCAGTCACATATTTTTTAATATATTCAATTCTTCCTTTTTCTGGAAAATTTAATTTTCTCCAATTTAATTCAGAAAAAAACTGAGTCACAAGAGTCTTTTTAATTCTAAATCCTTCATCCTCTTCTGTAGTGAACTTATTCCATCCATTATTAAAATCAGTCAAAAATGAATTAAACTTTTCAATTGGGTTATATTTTTTATCAGTAAATTCATCATATTGTTGCAAAGTAACCATAAGAAGAAGATTCAATAAAATTATTGCTGTAATAAAATTACTTACAACAAAAAAAACTATTGAATATCCTTCTCCTCTCCCATCTTCTCTAAAAGCCATTTCCATCATAATATTATGCCAGTTTTCTCCTGTTGAACACCGAAAAATCAATAAATATGCATTAAAAAAATTATCCATGTTAAAATATTCATTAATATAAACAAATTTATCCTTAAAATTTGCATATATTTCTCCATCATAAAGAAAACATCCTGCTAAAGCAAAAATGCAATAAATAATAATAGTTAAAAATAAAACGTTTATTAGTGCGGAAAATGACCATTGGAGAGTTTGAATTAATTTTTCTAAGCCTTTTAAAGCTTTTACCAATCTAAGCACCCTTGACACTCTTAATACTTTTAAAACTCTTATTATTTGAAAAGTTTTAAGAAAACTCGCATCTATTCCTTCAATATTATTAACAATCCAATCAATTAATGAAACTTGAACAACAAAGAAATCAAATTTATTCCATGATATATGGAAATATGGCTTAATTCCATAAGCACATAATTTTAATAAACACTCAATAATAAATATGATTGTGAAAAAGTAATTTAATGTTTTCAGCACATTAGATAAATTTGCTGAAGATCCCTCATAGGAAACTGCCATTAATATCATATTTAATATTATTATAAAAATTATTGTATTTTCAAATATTTCATTATCTACAAATTCTCTTAAATAATATTTTATTGTACCTTTCATAGGCTTATTCCAAATTAAATAATCACTATTTGCATTTAAAATTTGAAACAAAAAGTCATAATATTTAGGTGCTTTTTTATCATCTTTGGCTATTTTTTGCTCTCTTTTATATGCTTCATTAAAATATTTAAACATGATACCAATAAACAAATTCAAAAAAAAATATGCAACAACTAAATTAAAGGCAATAAAATAAAAGCCATTCCAATCATTATAAATTCTATAACTATTCATTATATCAGGCCATCCTTCCATAGTAGAAAGTATATATGCTGTAATTAGAGATGATTTTAAATTAGAAAATTTAAAAGGTGGGCCAGTGTCCATTATTCCATTATATTTATCAGCACAAAATTTTGCAATTGATGTTATATCATTTTTAATTTCATAATCTGCTAGCATATTATTGAAAGAATCAATTGCTAAATTCCAAAATCCATGATTTTTTAATGTATAACAGTTATGAAAATAAGAATAGAATAATGATATTCCTACAGTACTGAACATAAAAAGAATTGCAAATAAAATGAATAAAGTATGAAATATTGAAGAGATAGAATCGAAAAAAGATGTTATTATTAATTTCAAATGAAAATCATGAGAAATAATTCTTAATGGTCTTAATGTCCTTAATAACCTTAATACTTTGAGAAAATCAACAGAAGATGAAGTATTATTTTTGAAAAAATATTTTTGAAAAATACTATGAAATTCAATAAAAGAGCATATAATTATAAGTGCATCTATTTTATTCCAATTATCTTGTAAATATGTACCTTCATCAAATACAAATCCCATGGCAATAATTTTTATAATAGCTTCGATTAAAAAAATAATATTAAAAGCAGAATCAGAAATATCAAATAATACAACAAATGTGTATCCATTAATAAAGGTATCTCCTATTAATCTTATTGTTGATAAAATAATTATAAATAAAATAAATCGGTCAAACCATTCATAATTTATAAGTTTCATACAAAAAATACGAAATTCATTTCTCTGACTTATAAAAAACAATGAATCTTCACATTGGTTATTTTTAAATATTTTATTAATTTTATTCCATTTTCTTCTTTTCTCATTCATATATACTCTGTTACTATTAAAATCTTCTTCTTCATTATTTCCTTCATTATTAAATGTTAATGTGATTGTATCTTTATCTTCTACTTCATTCTCTTCTTCATTTATACTTATTTTAGAAAATTCCAAATTAGATTCTGACAAAGGGTTCATTAAATCCATTGAATAGCCATTATTATTATCAAATTTTTTATTAAATATTTCTTTATCATCCTTTTTTCTTTGGGCATGTATTTTCCACAAATTTTTGTCTTTAATATTATTTTTTACAATAAATAGATAGTCTGGAAGGGAGTATATTTTTTCAATTTCTTCATCATCTATTAAATCTTCTAATTCTTTTTCTTCATTTTCTCTGAATGATTGAAGCAGTATTGAAATGAATAAATTGAAAATAATATAATTTCCAAGAAAAATCCATGTGACAAAGTAAAAAATACACAAATGATTTAAAGGCCAAATATCAATAAAAATTCCATCCCAATTTTCCAAAGTTAATATTTGATAAGTAGTATAAAATCCTTCTATAGAAGATTGATAATGTTTATTTCCATTGAGTAGAGATAATCCAAGTAATTCAAATATTAATATAAACATTATAAGAATTAAAATTAGATAAGAAACACTATTTAAAGCTCTTTTTATTGAAACGATAATTAATCTCATTGGTTTATAAATTCTTAAGAGTTTTGCTAGTCTAACGACACGAAAAATCCTAAAAACTCTTAGGAATGATAATTGGGAAGTGACTGATTTTTTAGATCCAACTACATCTGTATCATTATTATTAGGAGTTGCCATATCAACAATTGCAAAAATAATTATAAGTGTATCTAAATACGTAAAAGCATCAGCAAAATAAACTAATGGAGTTAGACCTATAAATTTAACTACATATTCAAGTATGAATATAGAATTAAATATATAATTACCTATATTTAATTTATTTAATGTTTCAGGTTTTAAAAAGTTACCATCTAGTGCCATAAAAATTGAATTTACCATTACTATAAAAATAACAATTAAATCAAACAATTCATTATTTGCAAAAACATAAAAAGCATATCTTATTTTTTGCAAATTTTTGATAGTTTTATTTTGATGCCATATTATTATATTAAAATTTTCCAATGAATATATTATCTTGTTCCACTTATTTTTATATTCATCTATATTTGAATGATATAAAATTTCATCACCACTCCATTTTATGTATTTACTTGAATTTGTTTTTAAATCAAACAATAAAATATCTGCAACTTCATTTTTGACATTTAATCTAGTATATTTTTTTCTATTATTTTCCTTAATACTATTAATATTTTCTTCTTTTTTTTTTATATCAATAAATTTATTATATAATTTATCTTCATTTAAGAAATAATGTGACAAAGTTAAATAATTAAGTTCATCAATTTTTTTATATATTTTATCCATCACATTTTTTTTAAACCTCACTTCATCTTGTATTAAAGAATTATCTGTGAAAGCAGAACTCAACATTAAAGAACCCTTACTTCTTATTTTAGTTGATGTGGTTCGGCCACTTCTTGATTTATTCCAATTTACTAGGTGATTATTTACTTCTACTGTAGATAAAAAATTTGAATCAGGCCTGAAACCCAAAGATCCAGGATTTATTTCTTTTCTAGATATATATTTTCCATAGTTTCTAAGTCTTTTTGGCATTAATGATAATACATTAAAAGGAAGATATTTTAATTGAGATGTCAAAAGTATTATATCTTTTTTATTTTCGTTATCACTATTTATTTCATCAATGGTATTATAGTTTATATATTGATATTTTTTCAATTTTAATTTCTTATCATTAAATACAAAATAAGCTTCCAACCTTTTTGGTATAATTTTTCTTCTAACGATTTTTTCTTCCTTATCACCCAAGATCTCCTTTTCCCAACGGTCAATAATGAAATTATCCTTTACTTTTAAATCTTTATCTTGGATATTATATAAATAATTCATATAATATTTTTTACCTCTTAAATAGGATAAAACGCGTTCTTGTTCTACTGTTAAAGGATCTGTGGATTCTTTATTTTCTTCTTTGACTAAATATTTATTTGAATTCTCTACAGGATATTTATTTATATTTTTGTCAATACTTTTAGCTTTAAAAATAAAGCTATAATTTTTATTATCATTATTTGTAGGATTTACTTTAATTTTATTTTGATTATCTTTTTTAAATGATTTAATACTTCTAAATGAAGGATTTCTAAGAAAACTTTGTAATGCATTTTTATTTTGATTATTATTTAATTGTATATTCTTATTACTCACTGTAAATGGTGAAAATTTGTTATTTGAAATTCTTGCATTAAGTAATTTCATTGATTTTTGCTTATTAATTAAAGGGAATTCAGAGTTACCATCATATTTAGTAACATTTATATTTTCGTTATCATTGTTTTGAATAACTTTCTTTTCTTCTATTTTATCTTCGTTTTTATCCATCTCTTCTTCCAAAATATTAAGATTATTTCTAATTTCTTTATTTTTATATTTTTTTTCTTCTTTTTCCTGCTCTTCTTTTTTTCCGGAAATTTTCAAATATTTATTGTAATTTTGGTCAGTAAAAATTCCACTTACATTTGTATTCTTTTCTTCTCTTAATCTTATTTTTCTTTTATTAACATATAATTGCTCATCTAATTTTGTGTTAACTTTTTCATAAAATAACTTTAATTCATTTGTCTTTAAATTGATATTTGTATTAATACTTTCCCTATCAAATATTTCTGCCCTTATCATTTTTATTAATTTATTCGAAAATAAATTTTTATTGATATTATCATGAATTAAATATTCATTCTGATATATTTTCTTTTGAGCTATGTTATTTGGGAGTAAATCATTATCTTCTACTGAAATATTACCACTTCTATTCAAATAAGAATCTTCACTTAAAAAATGAAAATTATTTTCAACAGAATTATCAAAATTTCTTTCTGTTTCGTAAATATCACCATCAATTAAATCATCTAAAAGCTTTAAATCTTTTTTATATTGCACATATTCTAGAAATCCAAGAAAAGATTTTCTTCTATCTTTATTGAGGAATTCATTATCTTTTTCAGCTTCTTTTTTAAGATATTGTTTTAAATTAAATCTAATATTCCCTTCATTGAATTTTTTTTCATTTTCTTTTTTTATTATAAAATTTAATGAGGAATAGGGCTTTTCAAATTTTGTTTTTACATTCATGTCATGATTTATATCCACAGTTTTTGTATTACATACATTTTTGGAATCATTAAAGCTATCAATTATATTGTTCATGCATCTTAATTCAGTATTTGTAAGATTTACACTTTTTCTTAATTTATTGAAATCAAATAAATTATTATTAAATAAATCATCATTGTAACTTAAATTATCAAGATTTTTTTTAAAATCATCCATCATTAATTTAGTTAAAAACAAATTTTTGCTTGAATTAATATGAATATTAGTGCCCCCTCTTTTATTACGCAATCTTCTAGTAAATGTACTGTTTTCTGGGTTTTCATTAAGGCTTGATAAAGACAAATCTTCAATAAAAGATATTTCTTTATTGATTAAAGCTTCATCACCATTTTGTATGTTATCTTCCAAAGAGCCACGATTTTGAAATAAATAATCAATTCTTTTATTTGATTTTTCTTTGATATTCCTATTTACAAAGGAAAAGCTTTGACCACTAAGTGTATTTAATTTTTTCATTTTTCTCATAAAAAAATTATTCATAGTTTTATCTCTATTTTCATCATCTTCTTTTTCCATCTTATTTTTTGACATTGTTAATTGCTTTTCAAAGTATGCATCTTCGAAATAGGAAATTTGATTAGAATTTACTTTTTCATTTTCCTTTTCTTTCCCTTTTTTTATATTATTCATTTCCTCCCTTTGATTTGAGGACATCTTTGCTCTTAAGATTATTATTTTTTCTTTGAAACTTTTTATAGTATTTTCTATTGACATTTCTATTAAATTGCCGTTTATATTATCTATTAATTTCTCAATCTCTGATGCATCAATATTTAGTTCTTCTTTATTTAATTTTTTTAGTTTAAGTTTGGAGTTTTTGGCTTCATCATTACTTGCATTGAAATAGCCATTATTTGTGGATAAAAAATTAACCCCAGAAGTTTTATATCTTTCAGTTATTTTAATATCTTCATTTTTATTTTCTTCCTTTTTCTCTGTTTTTTGATTGCTTTTTAATTTTGTGCTTTTTTTAGAATTTACCTTAGATTTATCCATTTCTCTCTTTTTTTCTTCTATAAGTAATTCAATTTCTTTTTGTTGCCTTTTAATATCTAAATTTAAGCTGTCTTCCTCCTCTTCAATTCTTGATTGTTCAAGGAATAATTCTTCTGGATTATTGTTTGCCATAATGTATATATCTTTTATAGTTGAATAAAGCTTTGGAATATCCCTTTTATTTTTTCTAATATGAAATGCATCATCTTTTATTTTATAATATAGTTCTTTTAATGTTTCGTCACTTTTTTTATTATTTTGTATTTTTAGAAGTTTTTCATTTTCTTTTTTTTCTATCTTTTTTTTCTCATTTAAATCATATTTTCTTTTAATTAATTGGAAAAAACTTTTTTTCTCTTTTATTTTTTTTCTATTTTTGTCAATGTGTTCAAACTCAGAGTTTGTGACAGCTAAAAATAAATTAATTAAATAAAAAGCTCCTGCATATAAAAATATATGAAAATATATAAAAATAATAATAGGATTTATATATATTTTATCTTTGAAAGTTTTAGATACATAAGTATATATATAACTCCACCCTTCCAAAGTCACAGTGATGAAGACTGTTATTAGACTACTGGCTATATTATCAAAGTTTATGGCTCCAGAATTAGGATTAGAATAACCTTTGGCACAAATGAAAGTTACTCCATAACTATTTAATTCTTCACAGTTGGAATCAAAAGAGCACATATATTTGTTATTTCGTGTTGAAGTAAAATAACCATAATTTAAATTCATACATTTTCTGTAAAATAAACCTTGCCACATTTGTAATCCTGTAATTGAAAATAATAAAAAAAAGAAAAATAAAACCACTACTGTTTCTTCAAGATGTCCAATAGAAGCCAATAAGGCTAATACTAAATTTCTTAATCCTCTAACACTTTTCACAGTCTTTAATGGCCTCAAAATACGAAATGCTTTCAGTGCCGATAATCCAGATATCTTTTTTCCTCCTAATACATTTTCTACTGAAAAAGATATTAATCCAATTATAACAACTAAAAAATCCAAAATATTCCAATAATCTTTAATATATGCATCCTCTCCAGAATAAAATGTAAAAGTGATGATTTTTAATATTGCTTCAAAAGTATAAAAAAATAAAAAATAGTCATCTGTTTTATTTCCTATATTATTTGGATCTGTCGGATTACTGAAGAAAATAAAACTACTATTTATTACAATTAAAAAGGAGGATAAATAATCGAAATATTCATTATCTACAAAAAATCTACAATAATATCTTGAATATACTAAAACTTTATTAATTTTTTTTCTTTGTTCAAGGCAACAATGATAATCAAAATATCTTCTAATTAATTCTTCTCTTCTTAAAGGTTTAAAATCTATAATTTCTCTTGCTCCTATTTCCTCCGAATTTTCCAAAGAAAAATGAGGAACATTATTATCTTTTTTATTTTTATTTAAATAAATATTCAAAAGTCGTCCTTTTTTATAAAATTCTTCTGTTGTATCCAAATTCAATACTATTTTTTCTTTAACTACATTGTTAAATTGCCTAATTTTTTCTTTTAATTCATCTATTTCTTCTTGAAGTTCATAGGTATTTTCCCCCTTTAATTCCATAACTTCCTTTAATTTTTTCTTTTCCAATATTTTTCTTTCTATTTCTAATTTATTAATTTCCTTGTTAATTGTTTCACTTTCTTCATCCTTTATATTTTCAACGTCATATTTAAAAACTTCATTTTTTAAAAATTGTTCTTTATAAAATGAGTCATATTCAACCAAATTAATTTTTTTCTTTTTGGAATCATTTTCTTTTTCATCTTTTCTAGAAGTAAAACTTAAACTAGAATCATCTTCCTCTTCTTCTCCTTCTTCATCCTCACTATTTTCTTCTTCATCTTCACTATTTTCTTCTTCATCCTTACTATTTTCTTTTTCTTTCTCTTCCTCTTCTTCCTCCATGCTTCGTTCTTTTATATCATTTTTTTCAAATTTTTCCTCCACAACAGGTATTTTTTTGAAATTATTGTCAAATGTTGTTTTGCGAAGTAATAATTTAGATTTAGATGAATGTCCTTTTTCATTATTTTTAAATTTCAATCCACTAAGTTTAGCACTAACTCTCATATTTTTTTTGCTTTCATTTCTTTCTACTTTTTTAAATTGCATACTTTTGATAGAGGTTCTTTTCCAACCAACATCTTTCTCTTTTTTTGAATTAGAAGTTGACTTACTTTCTTTACTTTGATCTTTACTATAAATACTATAAAGCTCGTCATCATTAATTTCCTTATCTTTATTATTTTCTTTTAATTCTATAACTTCTTTAATAATATTATTACTTCCATTTTCATTACTTGATATAACTTCTGACAAATTATCTTTGTCTTTATTTTCGTTTTCTTTATTATTTATTGGAGTTATATTTATAGGTGATTGCCCAGAAAAAAAACTTGAATCTTTTTCAGATATACTGTTGGCTTTTATATTTTTCAAAGATTTTTCTTTTTCACTTAATTTTGTTTTAAATGCTTGAATATCTTTATGTGATTGCCTTTTTTTAATAATTTTTGTTTTGGCTAATACGTCTTCTGGTTTTTGAAGCGAACCTTTTTTCATCTTTTCATTAACAGAGCTAAAATTGCTAAAATTTGATTGTTTTATTTTTGCATCTTCTTTTTCTTTTCCAATTTTCTCTATAATAAAATCAAAACCTGTTTTTCTTTTTAAACTACTTTTTTTATCAATTAAATCAAATTTAATACTTTTATTATTATTTTTTCTTTTCTTTTTTCTGCTCGCATTTGGAGATATTAATATGCTATTATTATTTTTTTTACTCTTTGCTTTACTCAATCCTAGATCTATATTTTCAATCATAGATTTATTCAAAAATAAGAAATATTTTTTTAGAAATATTTTCCAAATACATTTCTTTATTTTTTGAACAAAATCTACAGTTGTTTTCTTATAAAAAACTGATTTACTTTTTGTTTTTAATTTTATAAAAAATGTTTTTATTTTTCTTTTAATGCCTATTTTTTCTATTATTGATAGTGCTTTATTAATTTTAGGAAAATCTTTAGATTTAATTTTCTTTCTGACTAAATTAATATTATCTAATATATTTCCCCCTTTCTTTTTTAAAATAACTAATCTTATCATTTTTGCTTCTACATCTTCATCAATGTAATCCTTTGAGGAATTATCATCCTTAATTCTATATTCGCTATAACTTCTTATATCTAATTCTTTCTCTATTTCAGATTGAGATTTTATTAATTCTTTTTCATTTTCCTTTTCCTTTTCCTTTTCTTTTTCTTTTTCTTTTTCTTTTTCTTTCTTTTTATTGCTTTTAAAAAGATCATGATTAATCTTGCTTTTCCTCTTTTCTATATGAGTTTTTCTCATTTGTGTGATAATTAATTATTTTATTATTATTACAATAAAATTATTTTAATTCAAATAAAATATAAGAAAACTCTTAATAATGGGGATTGGGGATTGGG
>JAJMZR010000043.1:0-12785 GCA_023807225.1 Epidinium caudatum
CAATCCCCAATCCCCAATCCCCAATCCCCAATCCCCAATGTTATGTTATTTTTTATTTAAAATAAATTATTTTAAATTTTTATTTTTAAAATATCCTTTTGATTTACTATATTTTTCAACAAAAACAAATAATTAATTTTTTCAAAAAAATTTATTTTATTCTAAAATAATGAGCAAAAAATCTCCAAAATTAAACAATTTTAATTTTCTGACTTGCTTCATATTTTTAATTTCAATATCCCTTATTAATAATTATCTTCAAGATGAGGAATGTCCAAGAGAAAAACCAATTTTAAAATCTAATGAATGTCAAGTAGCATATTGCACACCAGAAGAATTTGAGAAAAATGTTTGTGTGATTTCAAACTCTTTCATAAAAACTCAATGGATGAACAACTTACACATTTTCAATGAGGTAGATATGAGGTATCTTAGTGTGTCGAAAAGTTCCAAAGGAGATTTGTTCCTGACTTCTCATAAAGTTTCAAATGACTATGACAAATATTTATATGGTTTTAACTCAGAAGGAGATGGCCTTTTTTATGACAAAGAAAAGAATAAATATACTTCATTTGAAATTATTGATTTCCCTATAAGAGAATATACAGAATATAACAATTATGTCGAAATAGATAATAAAGGATATTTAATTAGTGCTCCTATTGATGATGATATTTATTTAATAGATTATGTTAACAAAACTGCTTCATATTTTTCAATCAGACCTAAAGCAAAGAGTGGTGATACAATTTTCAAGGTGAATGGACAGGATGATTTATTTTTCACAGCATATACAGCTTGTAACGATACTTTTGGTAAGAACTGCTATTTACATTTCCAAACTTTTAAACTAAATTTTACATCATCATCAATAATAAAGGTTAATAATAATACTAATATTCCTGCTGTTACTGGTACAAGAATTAATTGCTTCCAAAATGAGAACGGTACTATTTTTTGCTTTTATGTAAGAAATTATGGAACTGCCGAAAAGCTCGAATTGAAATATTCTATATCATTAATTAATCCAAAAACTTTTAAATTCGAAAATTCTATCTTTATAGTTCAAAATTATACGTCTAACTCAATTTTCGAAGAAGTTTTACATCTCAGAGATACTTTGTATGTAATAGCTTATGCAACTGATGAAGACACTATTAAAATTGAATTTAAGAATGTTTCAGTAGATGAATCTGTTTATATTTTATCATATAGAGATTATTTCTCAAGCATACCAGAAATATATATTAATAAAGATAAAAAATTTGTTTTGAAAAATGGAAGCTATAAAAAAAATAGTTTATGCAAAATAAATGATAATAAATTTGCAATTTTATTAAAAGATCTTTCAAGAACAACCGGTTCAAGTAAGAATTCAATATTACTAATATATATCTTTACTATATTTAATGAAAACCAAAATATTAATATGAGAAGATATTCAATAGATTTTGAATTATATAATAAACATGCTGCTGATGATGTTAGAGGATATACTCTTGGAGATTTCTTTGGTGTCATGTTAGGGTTAACCTATGATATATCAACTTCTAATTACAGAGCAACATTTATGACTTTTGGCTATGTAAATTCAACTGAACAAGAAATATACGATAATAAATTAAAATATAATAATACCAATTCAAAAATTGTTTTAAGAGAGCATATTAATGAAATAGAAAATAACTTATTTGGATATGAATTTGTAGGAGTCAAAATTTTATCTTTGCCAAATGAAGAAGATTCAGGATATTTCCTAAATAATAATACTGATAAAAAAATAGAAAAAGATGCAATTTTAGACATAAATACAGCATTAAAATTTGTTTTAAGTGATAATTTCAAAATTGATGTGCATTCTATAGTATTCGCAGAGTTAGTATCTGAGCCTTCTTATGATAAAATGAATGAATTCGCTGAAGAATTAGTTGAATATCCTGAAAATCAAAAAGTTTCTGAAAAAGAATTTTATAACCCAAAAATACTTATGGGGAGAAAAATCAATTTTAAATTTAGATTAAGTAAATGCTATGATTCTTGTGAAACTTGTTCAGCATTATCAGATGATGAAAATGATCAAAAATGCAACAATTGCAGAGAAGGATTTTATTTCAAAGAAGGCACAAATAACTGTTATGATAAAATTGATTCAAAATATTATTTCGATGAAAACACAAAAATGTTTTCACCTTGCTATCAGGATTGTTTCACATGTTCATACAAAGGAGATTCAAAGGCCATGAATTGTTTAACTTGTGATAATAACTTGCATTATTACAATAAATCAAAAAATTGCATGAATTGTACAAAATATATAAATTATGAGCAAAATGAGTGTATTGATACAATCCCAGATGGATATTATTTAGAAGATAGTGAATTGGGAACCCTAGGAAAGTGCCATTACTTATGTAAAACATGCACTGCTGGACCCTACACAAAATATAGCCATTATTATATGAATTGCAAAACTTGTTTATATAACAATAGTAAATACTCTCCTCCTGAAAAAGGAGATTGTCCAGATTCTTCAGATGAATCCGACGAAGACACTCCTGTGGACCAAAAATGCAATTTTAATAAGCCGATTTTAAGAGATGGAAAATGCCAATTAATATATTGTACTCCTGAAGAATATCAAAATAAAATTTGTGTTATTTATAATCCTATAGTTAAAACACAATGGCTGAATAACTTCCATATTTTTTCGGATGAAAGTACTTCTTCTGTATGCTTAGCAAATGATATTATTTCTGATGAAAAAACCATACTTTTAGTTCAGAGTCAAGAAATGGGATATACTGAAAAATATTTATATGGTTTTAATAAAAATGGTTCTGGAATTTTTTATGATAAAGACAAAAATCTTTTTAATACATATAAAAAATTATCATTTCCTATCTCACAAAAATTAATTGGAAATATGGCTTATATAGAAATAGATTCCTCTCAATATTTATTAACTACCCCAGTTGAAGATATTTTATATTTAATAAATTATAACACAGATGAAAAAACTGAGAAAAAAATAGATAGTTCAGCATATTTTACTGATAAAGTTATTTTAAGACAAAAAAAAACTTCTTCTAAAAATGCAGAATATTTAGTAGATTATATATATTCTAAAGACAGCAAATATTATATAATGATGAAAAATTTCCAAGCCAAAGATGGGCAACTAAATGAAATATCTTATTTGACTTCCTCTGTTCAAGTTCACCCTAATTCAAATTTAAAGTGCTATAAAGATGACAACAACTATCTAAAATGCACATATAATAAAGTTAATGATGATTCAAGCATTTCTCATGTTCTTGGAATATTTACAGCTTTTACTAATAATAATATGGAATTAGTAAAAGAATTTGAATTGGAAAATAATTATGATACTGAGCCAAGTTTTGATTCAATGATTGATTGGGACAACCCGACATATATTATAGCTTATTCTTTACCTAATAATAAAAACACAATTAAAATTTTACTAAAAAAAGTTTTCAATGATATTTCTCCAAGTGTATTCAGATATGATGATTACATATCATCCATTCCTTACATAATGATTAATGAAGATTCCTTATATAGCTTTGATAAAGGAGATGCCAAAAAAAATTCCTTATATAGATTATCAGATGAAAAATTCGTTATGATGGTAAATAACTTCAATGATAATGAAAGTTCAGGAATTGTAATATTTGTTTTCACTGTATATAATTATTATTCGAAAATAAATGTGAGGCATTATCCAATAGCATTCAAATTATATAATAATTTAGTAGATGGAAAACTAGTAGGATATAATATAAATGGAATGTTTGGTACTTTAGTAGAATTAACTTCCCCCGGAAATGCATATACTAAAAGAGCATCATTTTTCACTTTTGGATATATAAATGCAACCAACGATGTACAACCTAAGGATGGACATGATATTTTATTCAATAAAAAAGAAAAAATTATAGTAAAAGATTATTTCACTGAATTAGAAAATAATTTATTCGGATACCAACTTATAAATATTAACGTAGTGTCAGTTCCAGATAAAGACAAAGCAGGAATTTTTTCAATCATAAATCAATATTCTGGAACTTTATCAAAAAATGATACTATTACTCTTGATGCCAAAATATCTTTTTATCCTAGTTCTAATCCAACATACGGAAATTACTCTATTGTTCTAGCTCCCATGATTAAAGAGCCTAATTATTATGAGGATATGAATGCTTATTGCCAAAAATTAGAAAGTTATCCTTTGGATCAGAATGATACTGAGATAAAATTCTATAAACCCGAAATTTATTTGGGAAAACAATTTAGTTTTAATTTCTTTATAGATGGAACCGTTTGTTATGAAAATTGTGATACTTGCTATAGTTCTTCACAAAATATAGATGATCAAAAATGCAAAGAATGTAGAGCTAATTATTATAAAATATATGAAACAGATAATTGCTTTGATAAAATAGAAACAGGATATTATTTGGACAAAAACAAAAAAGTTTTCATGCCTTGCTATAAAGATTGCCTCTCTTGTGACAATAGTGAAACTGAAAATAGTATGAATTGTCTTTCTTGTAAAAATGATTTCAAATTTTATAAAAAATCAAAAAATTGCTTGAATTGTCCAAAATTTGTCAATTTTGAACAAAATGGATGCATAGATGAGGTGCCTGAAGGCTATTTTGTAGAGGATGAGAATTTAGGAATTATAGGAAAATGTAATGAATTATGCAAAACTTGTGAAAAAGGAGAAGAAACTATCGATGGAAAAATTCATATGAATTGCAAAGTTTGTAAATTCACTAACAGTAGTTATGTTCCTGAATTTGAAGGAAATTGTCCTGACAATAATGAAGAAAAAAAAGATGAAGGAGAAGGTGGAAACAAAGAAGGTGAAAATGAGGGAGCAAGTTCTTATATTTGGATTTTATATTTAAGTATTGCCTTAGTGGTGATAGTAGTTTTAATTATTCTAATTAGAAAATACTTTCTTCTCCGTAAAAGTGATGACTATTCTAAAATGGGAAGTGAAAATAACAAGGCCAAAAATATTTCTATGGAGAATACCGCTGATTTAGGAATTAATTAAAAATATGCATCAAATTGCAGTAATTTATAAATTTCAGGGAAATTACAATTATTTAATCTTAAATAATTTAGAAATATTAAAAATAAACAATATTATAGGTATAAATATATTTTTATAAGCTAATTCTTTTTATTAACTATTATTTGGAAAGACATGACTTTATAAATAAAGCTATTTGTTTATTTTAATTAATTAATGATTTTTATTTTTAATATTAATATATCATTTAATATTAAAATCTATCAGAAATAATAAAATTATAAATATTAATAAATGGATAACTTTTATAAAAGTAATTGTTATTATAATAAAAAATCCATAATCAAAGCCATATTTATCTTTTTTATTTTTTTAAACTTTTTTAATTTTTCCTTATGTGAGGATTGTCCAAGAGAAAGGCCAATTTTGAAAGATAATGAATGTGTTAGTACTTATTGTCCTTATGCAGATATGGAAGATAACATCTGCACTATATCCAACCCTTTCGTAAAATCTCAATATTTAAACAATATTCATGTTTTTGCTTTGGAACCTATTTCCAATATTTGTGCTGTCAAAAACACAAAAGGAGATTTGCTACTTATGGCACAAGGATTTTCTGAAGAAAATGCAGGTATCAAATATCTTTATGCATTTTATAAAGATGGAATTGGCCTTTTTTATGATGATGCATTTAAATATCATTATTCCTTTGAGAGAATAAAGCTACCAGAGGATAAAAATCCAGAAACATTTTATAGTATACACATTGATGAAAAAGAATATTTATTATCTAACCAGGTAGATAATGAAATGTTTTTAGTTGATTTTTATAATAGAAATTATACTATTTTTTCTTTTAAAACAAGAAATTTTTATTCTAGTGAGATTTTTAGATTAAAAGGATATTATGATGATGAAGACATTGATGATGAAGATGAAAGTGTATATTTCATAAATTATGTTTCTTGTGAGGACCATGAAACTTACCAAGATTGTTTCCTTGGATTAAGAATTTTTAGGATTAACTTAACAGATGTATTAATTATGCAAGAAATAAATAAAGAAGTTCAAATACATAATTTGCATAGAGTTTCTTGTTTCCAAAATGGCAATTATTATATACAATGCATTTATACAAGTTTCGAAAAAGAAGGAAATAAATATAATCGTGTGGTTTCTTTATTTAATTATAAGAATTTAAAATTAGAATATACAGAAATTCTAGAAGAAAATGTAGATTTAGAAATGTCATTTGATAGTACAATACAATTAAATGGAAATATTTTTGTCACCGGATTTTCTCAGCCTGATGAACGAAATATAATTAAACTACTAATAAAAAAAATAACAATAAACGAAAAAGATATGACTAATAGATTTAATTTAGAAAATTATTTACCAAACATTGATGTTATTAGCATAAATCAAGATGATAAATATTCGATAAATAGGGGAAGTTCCAAGAGAAATTCCATGGTTAAAATAACCGAATCAAAATTCGCAATTTTATTAAATGATTATAGTGATTCAAAATTAGGCAGTTCTTCGAACAAAAATTTATTAATATTAATATGCAATATATTTAATGATGCTAGAATTAGTATAAGACATTATAGAATAAATTTTGAATTATATAATTTACTAATTTATGAAGATTTACGTGGATATACATTGAATGACTTTTTTGGAGTTTTACTCGAAACTACAGTTAATACTGAAGTTTTCACTCCAAAAGCAATATTTTTAACATTTGGATATGCTAACTCTACTTATGAAGATGAAATTGACAAAAATTTAAAATTAAATAACTCAAATTCTGTTATTATGCTTAAAAATTATATTACAGAAATAGAAAATAATTTATTTGGATATAAATTGATTGGAGTTCAAATTATAAAATTGCCTGATGCTACAAAATCAGGATACTTCATAAATAATGAAACAAATGAAAGAATTAATGAAGGAGATATTGTTAGTATTGATACTGTTCTTAAATTTATATTAACAAGACAATTAAATATAGAAGATGATTTCAGTATTGAATTTGCTGCTGTAGTACAAGAACCTGATTATGATGAAATGAATGCAAATGCAGAAAGAGTTGATATATATCCAGTTAATAATACTGAATCAGAAAGACAATTTTATACTCCTAAAAAACTACTTGGTAGACTAGTAAATTATTTATTTGAAATAAGGTGTTATGAATCATGCAATGGATGTACTCGATTATCTAATGACCCCAAAGAACAATATTGTATACAATGCAAAAGAGGTTTTTCTATGAAAGAAGGAACAAATAATTGTATCCAAGATATAAAATGTTTTCCAAATTGTGAAACATGTTCTGGTCCGCCGGTAAATTCTTTAAGTATGAATTGTCTTTCATGCAAAGAAGGTTTCCACTATTTCGAAGAATCAAAAAATTGCCTAAATTGTCCAAAATATGTAAGTTATGATTTAACTCGTTGTCTTGATCAAATTCCAGATGGATATTATTTAAATAATGAGGAGCTCGGACTTCTAGGGAAATGTCATGAATTATGCAAAACTTGTGATGATGGTCCAGAATTATGGGGGATGAATTGCATTGAATGTAAATATCCTAGTACACATTTTAAACCTCAATATGATGGGGATTGTCCTCCCGAATATTATGATGAATATGATGAAGAAGAACCTGAAATGCCTGGTGGTGAGTGTCCTAGAAGCAAACCTTTATTGATTAGGAATGATTTTTGTTCAATGGTTTATTGTTCCCCTAAAGAGTTTGAAGATGGAACTTGTGCTATTTCTAATTCTATTATTAAAGCACAATGGATGGATAATATAAAAAGATTCGGAGAAGGAAATATAGTTTATATCAGTGCTAGCTATGGATCAAATGGAGATTTATTTTTAATTGGACAAAAAAGAGATGTAAGTAATGATAATTTTGAAAATATTATTTATGCTGTAAATTCTACTGGTCAACCACTTTTTTATGATTCAGACAAAAAAGAATATCATTCTTTTAAGACTATTAAATTTCCTAATGATATATTTTTAGATAAAGTTAAGTATATTAAAAACTTTGAAAATAATGAAGAATTTTTAGTTTCAACTCAAGTCGAAGACAAAATGTATATAATTGATTTTGTAAATGGCAAAACTAATAGTTTTCAATTTGAGAAAGTTTCATATACATCTGGTGATATTTTAATTTTCAAGAAATCTTCAGAAATATTCACTAATTTCGTTAATTGTAAAAATAATGACTTAAATAATTGTTATATGGCTTTCAGAAGATTTAAATTTAATTCCAAAAATGAATTAGAAGTGATAAAAGAAAGCCAACCTGATGAAAGAATCAATCCTGAAAGTGAGTTTGTTTGTGTAGAAGGTTTTGATAATATCTTATGTAGCTTCACATCACTTAAAGAAGATTTCAATATTCTTAAAATGGGAATTTTTGATTATGAAGCTCTAGATTTAAATTATGAATTTAGCATTGAACCTAGTTTTAAAACAAACGCATTTTTTAATTCTTTGATTAAATTAAATGATAAAGCTATAGTCATAGCATATTCTACTGAAAATAGCATTATAAAGATTTTAATAAAAACTTTAGTTTTTGATTTCAAAGCTATGTCTCCTAAATTAAATGACTATATTGAAACTGTTCCTTCTATTACTTTAAATGAAGATAATTATTATAGCTTTGAAAATGCTGTTTCTGATAGAAATAGTTTATGCAAGATAAATGATGATAAATTTGCTATTTTAGTAAATAGTTTCAATGATATAGATATTGATGCAAGAGAAAATCCACTTATATTAATATATCTTTTCAATATATTCAATGACAATAAAAATATTAATCTTAGAAAATATTCAATTAATTTCAAATTATATAATATGATTAATTATGGAAAAATCATAGGATATAATTTAGGCCAATTTTTTGGTATAATTTTGGAATTATCATCTCCTGAAGATAAAAAAACTATAAATTCAGCATTTATGACATTTGGATATGTCAATACAATAGAATCCTCGAAAATTTTCGATAGCAATTTCATTCCAGAAAATAGTCTTTATAGTAAATCCATTAAATTAAGTGATTATATATATGGAATGCAAAATAATCTATTTGGATACCAATTTTTAGGAGTTATAATTTTGGAATTACCTAATTCAAAAGTTGGAAATTTCATGAAAGGTACAGATGCACAAATTTATGTTAATGATATATTAAGTGTAAAAAGTGAAATAAAATTAAAATTAAATGAAAATTATGAGTCCTCATTAAATACAATTACTTTTGCTGGAGTCGTTAAAGAAGCAGAATATGATACTATGAATAAATATGCTGAAGAGATTATCACCTATCCCGAGAATAGTATTGATGATGAAAAAGATTTTTACACTCCTCAGAATTTAATTGGAAAAAAAATTGAATATAGTTTTGAGATAAAAGGAAATGGAAAACAAGAAGAAAATAATAAATGTTACCCTTCTTGCTCAACATGTTATGAATATTCAGAAAATGATGATAATCATCTATGTAAAACATGTAAACCTGATTATTATTTTAAAGAAGATACATATAATTGCTATAAAGAAATAAATGAATATTATTATTTTGATGAAAAAAAAGAAATATTTTCACCTTGTTACATAGACTGTTTAACATGCTCAGAAAAAGGAATAAGTAATACTCAAATGAATTGTCTTTCATGCGAAGAGGACTATAATTTTTATGACAAATCAAAAAATTGTCTAAAATGTCAAAAATATGTAAACTATTTACAAACAGAATGCATAAATACAATACCAGAAGGTTATTATGTAAATAATAAACTCATCGGAACTATAGAAAAATGTCACGAATTATGTAAAATTTGTAGTGAAGGACCATCTAAAGATGAAAACGATAATATAAAAATGAATTGCGATGTTTGTAAATATCAAAAAAAAGATTTTGTTCCAAATATACCTGGAGATTGTCCTTCATCTGCTGAAGAAGAAAAAAAGGACAACGATGAACCAGTTAATGGACAATGCCCAAGAGAAAAGCCTATTTTGAAAGATAATAAATGCCAATGCATTTATTGCACTGAAAAGGAATTTGAAAATGGAACTTGTAAGAAATATAATGACTATATAAAAAAACAATGGTTTAATAACTTCCATATTTTTGATGATAAATTATCTTCATTTGCTGTTTATGATATAAATGATAGAGGAGAATTATTCTTCATGTCTCAAAGAGAAGATGATAAGACCTTTAAAAAATACTTATATGGCTTTGAACAGAATGGAAGAGGAATTCTTTATGATAAAACTAAAAAAGATTATGTATCTTTTAAAACAATTTCATCATCAATATTTGCTACTTATACTGAAAAAATGAAATATATTGAAATTGATAATGAAGGTTATTTAATGAATATGATAAAAGACAAACAATTTTATTTAATTAATTATGATAATGAGGAAGTTATTAAACTTCCATTTTATAATAAACCTTATTCAATTGATACTATGATAAAATTGAAAGACAAAAATAATATATATTTTTTCGATTATATATATTGTTTAGATGAAAAAAAATATGAAAAATGCCATTTGGGATTAGCTAACTACAAAGTAGAAGACAAAAATAAATTTACATTAGAAAAATCTAATTCAGATGAAGAATTAATAAATGTTGACCATGATTCAAAAATAACATGTTTCCAAAATAAACACAATATGATACAATGCACTTATTCAATGCAAAAAGCTAATAGTACATTTAGTAATCAATATGTATTAGGTTTATTTAATCCTGACTCATTAAAATTATTCCAAAGTTTCATCATAGATAATTCTTACTTAAAGCATCCAACTTTTGATTCTATGATACAATTAAAAGATGATGCTTGTGTTATTGCATATTCAATTGCTCCAAATACAATAAAAGTTTTGCTTATAAATGTCTCATTAGATGATGAAGATCAAGAAAATTACATTTTATCAGATTATTTAGAAGGAATACCTGAAATAATAATAAATCAGGATAAAACTTATAATTTTAATAATGGTATTCCATCAAGAAATAATTTATATAAATTAAATGATAATAAATTTGTAATGTTAGTCAATGATTGTAAAGATAATGTAGGATTTATGACTATTAACAACGATATGGTTATTATAATTTTCCAAATATATAACTCTAATAAAAATGTATTAGTTAGACATTATAAAATCGATTTTGAATTATATAATATGTTTATAGATGGAGATTTAATGGCATATACAATAAATGGATTTTTTGGTCTTTTAGTTGAATTAACTTCCCCTGAAGCAAAATTTCTAGGCAGAGCAGCATTTTTAACTTTCGGATATATCAATACAACTGATGATGTATCTTCTGAGGAAGGAACAAAAAATATAATAAATAACAATAAAAAAATTAAAGTCAGTGATTATATTAAGGGTATAGAAAATAATTTATTTGGATATGAATTAGAAGGAGTTAAAATTTTGTCTGTACCTGATGAAAATAAAGCAGGATACTTCATTAATGCAAATGACAATAATAATAAAAGAATTAAAGCAAATGAAATAATAAATATAAATTCAGAACTAAGATTTGTAATAGATGAAGACCCAAGCCCAGGAGAATATACTATTTCATTTGCTGGAGTGGCAAAAGAGCCTGAGTTTTCTATACAAAATAATTTTGCAAATAAAGTCATAAATTATCCTAATAATGATTTACCTCAAAATTATTTTGATGAACAAAATAGTTTTGTTGGAAAAGAATTTAGATATAGTTTTATTATTGGTAAAAAAGAGGAAGAAAAAAAATGTTTCCCAAATTGTGCAACCTGTGGAAATTATTCAGAAGAAATAGATAATCAAAATTGTTTGACTTGTAAGCAAGGATTTTATTTTAAAGACGGTACTAAAAACTGTTATGATAAAATAGAATCACATTATTACTTTAATGAAGTCACAAAAACTTTTTCTCCTTGCTATAAAAATTGTTTAACGTGCAATGGAAAAGAAATCGATGAGAATCATATGAATTGCAAATCTTGTAATAGTTCATATAATTTTTACGAAAAATCATCTAATTGCATGAAATGCCCAACATTTGTAAATTATTTGCAAACAGAATGTTTACCCATTGTACCAAATGGATATTATGTTTTAAATAGAAATTTAGGTACAATTGAAAAATGTCATAATTTATGCGCTACTTGCATTACTGGACCCACAGAAATTGGAAATAAAACATATATGAATTGTTTGACTTGCTTATATGAAAACAAATCGGTAAAATTATTACAGGGAAATTGCCCTGATACTCCAGGTAAGGAAAATAACAAAAATGAGAATCAAGATGAGGAAAAAGAAGGTTCTTCTTTCGTTATATATATTGTAATTGCTATAATAATTGTAATGTTAGGACTAATATTTGGAGTAATTTATTATAAAAAATGCTATAAGAAAAATAAACTAACCCAAACAAAATCAGATTCAGATTATCATAATATTGATGGTAAAGATATTCCATTTGAAGATGAAAATAATGCTGCAATAAATTAATATTTACTTCATTATGGATGTATTTAATTAATATAATAAAAAATAATTATATGGTATTATTTAATTTTATATTCATTTATAAGGGTGATTAAATTTTTATTAAAATGGGGATTGGGGATTGGGGATTGGG
>JAJMZR010000044.1:0-12727 GCA_023807225.1 Epidinium caudatum
AATCCCCAATCCCCAATCCCCAATACCCAATACCCAATCCCCATTTTGAACTAAATTTTAAAAAATTTTTATTAAGAAAAAAAATTATTTTTTCCTCATTAATTAAATTTAAATATAATTTTTATAAAATTAATTAAAAGAATAATTATGAAGATACCAAAAAGTCATTTTTCAGAATATTTCAAAAGATCAGTTGTATTCCTAATTAAAACGGAATTAGCAGTATTTATAACATCAATATTAGAATATGTAGATTTATGCACTAATATGATCGACATTTCCTATCAAATTTTTTACTTTAATCAGATATATAATTACAAGGATATAAAACTAAGTAATATTATATTAAAAATTTCACCATATCAATACTTTTTCAATTATGTATCATCTAATAGTAAAGAAGATGGTTTTAATAAAAATTATTTATTTATAATTGTATACGGGATTTTAGCCATATGGTATTTTTCCTATTTTTTGCTGATTTCGAATTGCAATTTAGATGAAATGAATCCTCTGGAAAGTTTAATCCAAAAAATTTCCATAAATGTCTTTGACTACATTTTATACAGAGTATTGCCTATATATGGTTTCGATGTCTTTAGTAGAGAAATAATGAGGATATGCTCAAAGCCTACTGCCGAATATACACTATTAGATTTAGTGAAACTGTTTTTGGCCTTATTTTGTTTGGGATTTCTAGTCATTTTGCATATATTATATTATTCGAAAATAAGTGTCTGGTCTAATTTTCGTGTTATTGAATCTTTTTTTACACATTATCCATATGATTCTTTTTTCAGTGCTAAATGCGATATGATTTTTTGTACACTAAAATGCCTGATAACATTAAATAAAAATTACTTATTTTATAATAATTTCAAAGTAGATTATATATGTGAATTTATTTCAGTTATGATATTATTGGCCTTTGTTGGATATGTTCTCTTTATCGTATACTTATTTTTCTTTTCATATCAAATTTTATATTTTTTTATGACGGGATTCAACATGTTGAGGCTATTTCTCCTTCTATTCATGTTAGAATCAATCGCAGTAAGAATTTTACTTAGTGATAATAATGATTATAAGTCATTTCTGGTGTTTGAAATCATATTTATTATATTTGATTGTTATATAATTTTTGCAAGTTTTTATAATTACGTTTTGTCCAAGGCTATCAAAAGCCAAAATTATTTAGCCGTTTGCTGGTTTATTCAGGCGAATAAAATTGATATACAACAATTTATAACTGAATGGATTGCGAATCATAAAACTGTATGTGTAAAAAGTGATTGTGAAATATGCGAAGAACTTATAAAAGGGCATATTCCCTTGTCAACTTTAGATGTGGAAAAAATGGAAAATAATGAAAATGCTCAGAAAGAAAATCAGGCTGAAGAAGTCAATAATAATGCTCATAATAAAAATAATCAAATATCCAAAGATGCAATGAATATTAATTTAATTATGAAAATTTATCCTCCGTATCAATTTAACCTAAAGTTAATTAATATAAGTTTAAAACTAAAAAAGAACTTAGGAGAAGATGATTTAATCCGATTAGACTTCTTATATTTAACTGTGCTGTTTTTATCTAATAGAAATGTTGAATATAGACTATTTAGTAAAATATGTAATTTAATTATACAATATTCGGATAATATCAATGTATCAGTTTCACTCATGCTAATTTTTGAAATTATTAGAAAATCTAATTTAGATTTAATAAAAGATTATGATTTAATTAAAAAGAATGAAGATCTAAGAAATTCTCTAAAAGAATATATAATAGAATATGAAAATTTTATCCATTTTGGAGCAAAATCTCCTGATAATTATTTATTTATTTCTAAAAAATTTAGAGAATTTAAAAAATTAACAAAAAGTATCCATACTTTATTTAAAAAAAATTTGGAATGCAATTATCAATTATTAATTATGAGATATACTTATGAGACTTTATTGCATATTAATTTTAAAAATATGACACCTTTTGACCTAGGATTTTTCAGTGACTTTCTGGATTACCATTATAATGGTGATAAATTATTTTTGCTTAAATATATTATTGACAGAGATACATTTACTATAATTAAAGGCAGTAAAGAAGTGCTAAAATATCAAGGGAATTCACTTGATTCAATTTTCCCCGACTACTTAAAAGAAGTCGGACTTAATTTATTTAAAAATCAATTAGAAAATGTAGAAAAAGAAAATCAAAAACCCATTTTTAATTTTATTATTAAAGATTTAGTTCATAATGAGACTTTCGGCTTTGTAGATTCTTTTAAGATGAAATATTTCGTTTATCCTACAAATATGATAAACGAATTATTATTACAGGCGAACTTCATTAATAACTTTACTAGTATAATGATATTTGAAGAATATGAGGGGGAGCAAATCCTTTTTGCTTTTTCAGCTCAATTATATAAATTTTTCGGTATAACTCCTAATATGATATACGTTCTAAAAAAAGCAGGCATGATAGTCAATTTTGATACCTTATTTCCTAAGAAAAAAAACAACAAGAAAAAAAATAAACAAAAAATTGAACATAATCTAGATGATAATACATATTCATTCGAATATAGACAATATATCTATGTATATAAAAAATTATTGGAATGTGACGGTCTTAATGACGTTGCGAACTATTTAACTTTAAAAGATAAATTGAATGAGATGCAGCAAATGGCCCATGAAGACAAAGAATTAATGTTCAATATACAGTTAAAAGATAAATTTGAAAATTGTGGGATAAAATATGATATATTTAATATAAAAGAAATAAAAAAGAAAAAGAAAGGATATCAAAAAGAGGTCAGCGCAACAAAGATGGATAGTTTTAATGAAAGTGAAAGTTCAAATCAGGAAGGAACAGCTTCCGGCGATGAGGATTTTAATATGAAATATGAAGGAAAAGGTTTAAATATAAGTATGCCAACTTTATCTTCTGCCAGTTTATCAAGACAATCAAGTATAAGGACAACTTCTGCGAAAAATAAGAAAGATGGGAAAGTGGATGAAAAAACAAAAAGACAAGAAAAAGTAAATAGATATACTGTTATTA
Source organism: Epidinium caudatum (assembly GCA_023807225.1). NCBI lineage: Eukaryota > Ciliophora > Litostomatea > Entodiniomorphida > Ophryoscolecidae > Epidinium > Epidinium caudatum. Next base: position 3,074 of record JAJMZR010000044.1, read on the forward strand.
TTCTATTATTTGGAGTATTTTTAATTGGGGTTTCAGTAGTTTTCTTATTTTTGGAAATTAGTGAAAATAATAAATTTAAACAATTGTTCCAATTATTTCAAACTTTTAAAATATTTAAAAGAGGTATAGAAAGCTCACCTTTAAGCTTATTATCAAATTATTGTTATTTTAGTAAAATAGTAGAAAAAAATAATCAATATAGCAATGGGCAGCAGTGCATGAATTTCTATAGGGAATACTCTAAAAATATATCAGAAAAATATAGTGATTATGAATTATTAGCAGAACACCCTATATATATTTTAATTCAAGAAGAAATTAAAGATAAATACAATGATATAATTACAACATTTAATGACTACCAGAAAGCAATATATAATTTGGACTCGGGAGTTATAAATAAAATTTCGGATATATCAGCATTTTCATATTCAATTACAGTTGAAGGAAATTTAGTAACTTTAGTCCAAACTCGAATGAACTTCATTTCTCTTTGCAGAGAATATAATAATTATATCACGACTTTATTAGAAGGAGATGCATATATGAAAGAATTATTCTCTTTGGTACGATTTCAGGATACTAACTCAGTTAATACATTAACAGTAGTATCAGAATATGAAGATAGCTTCACCCAAACAAGAAAAATAATGCTATTAATGCTAATGGCATATCCTTCTATACACATAGGTTTAACTCAAAGTAGCACTATCATGCAAGAAGAATTTCATTCTTCCTTAAATAAAATAGAAGTTCTATTAATCATCTTCTTCATTTTGCAAATTATTTTACATTCTTTATTAATAGTCATTTTTATGATGTTTTTATCCGTATATGTTAAAATGATTAAATTTAATATATTAACAGCGAATAAACTTTTCAGTGACAGAAAATTTTTGGAATTGCAAGATAAAAGAGTAGAACAAATTAAAATAATGAGTAATTTATATCAAGAAAATCCGAATAAAATAGCTGATAAAATTGAATCTATAGATAATAGTTATAAAAGAAGAACAGGAGAATCAGTTCAAAAAAAAAATAGAAGTAGGGATAATTTATCCAGCCAAATGAGTGCAGGTTTTGATGATGCTGTTTCAGATAATAAATCTAAATCAAGAGCAAAAGATGATAAATCGAGGTCAAAATATGATAAAATTGAACCAAAACAAGATGATGAATTTGATAATACTTTAAAAAAAATAGGAAGTTTAATTAGTCCTGATGATGAAAACAAAGATAAAAGTGATGAAAAAACTAATAATAATAAGAAAAAGAGTTTAGATAAAAGTTTTCATAAGGAAGATAAAGAAGAAGATGATGAAGAATTGCCATTAGCCAATATATCTCAAATAAACAATGTATCTGATAAAATATTTGATAAAATTACAATTAATTACAAATTTATTTTATTTATATCATTATCAATATATACTATCTATTGTGTGGCTCTTTTTATTGTTACTTTGTTAGGATGTAATCAATTAAGCTATTTAGTTAACTATTGTGAAGTGAACAACGAGATCGATGGATATTTATTTGATAATTTTAACACATTATTATATATGTATATAACAAATTCTAAATCTGAATTTTATGGAAAAATAGTTTATGAAACTGAAGGTATTGATTATTTAAATGATGGAATAAATGATTTTTATGCTGCGATACAAGACAAAGAGACAATTGAGTCAGAGCATGGGGATATATTTCCCCCTATATATGATATTATTAATTTAGATTGCTCCCAAGGTATGATGCCTGATGATTATTTTGAGAATGCAGCCAGAATCATAAATACTCATTATGATGATTACTTCAAGGGAATTTGCAAAATTTTCCCAGTCGCGACCACAGGAAATGATAATTCAATGCTTTTGGAAGTTATTTATATGATTGATCAATTGGCTCATAGATTTGAAAATGTTGATTTTAGTATAATGTTCAATCAAATGAGGAATAGTGTTCTCTTTGATTGTTACACATTAGTTTTGACTTTAAATAGAATAATCAGGAACTATTTTAATAATTATATTTTCATTGATGAAGTTAATTCGCAATTCGATTATTTCACCACTCTAACGGTATTTTATTTGGTATTTAATATGATAATCGAAATAATTATATTTTTGGTGCTAAATTTTGGAATTATATATAAAATTAAGATAAATAATAAATTGATAATGGATTTTATTTCATCACTTAAATTTTAGACATATTATATATTTATCTTAATATCTAAATATATTAAAATCTTTATTGTTTAATATTAATATATCAAATTAAAATTAGGCTTTAATATTTATTTCAAATTAATTAATAATGGTATTAATATTAATAAATTAATATATATTAAATTAAAGTTTAATTTAAAAAATTGATATATTATTTAATAAAGATTAAAATATATAAAGATGAATAAATTATATATTTAGAATTTAAGTGATGAAATAAAATCCATTATCAATTTATTGTTTATCTTAATTTTATATATAATTCCAAAATTAAGAACCAAAAAAATAATTATTTCGATTATCATATTAAATACCAAATAAAATACAGTTAAAGTGGTAAAATAATCGAATTGCGAATTAACTTCATCAATGAAAATATAATTATTAAAATAATTCCTAATTATTCTATTTAATGTCAAAACTAGTGTATAACAATCAAAAAGAACACTATTCCTCATTTGATTGAACATTATACTAAAATCAACATTTTCAAATCTATGAGCCAATTGATCAATCATATAAATAACTTCCAAAAGCATTGAATTATCATTTCCTGTGGTAGCAACTGGGAAAATTTTACAAATTCCCTTAAAGTATTCATCATAATGAGTATTTATGATTCTGGCTGCATTCTCAAAATAATCATCTGGCATCATACCTTGGGAACAATCTAAATTAATAATATCATATATAGGAGGAAATATATCCCCATGCTCTGACTCAATTGTTTCTTTGTCTTGTATTGCAGCATAAAAATCATTTATTCCATCATTTAAATAATCAACATCATCTGTTTCATAAACAATTTTTCCATAAAATTTAGATTCAGAATTTGTTATATACATATATAGCAATGTGTTAAAATTATCAAATAAATAACCATCAATTTCGTTATTCACTTCACAATAACTAACTAAATAACCTAATTTATTGCATCCTATTAAAGTAACAATAAAAAGAGCTACACAATAGATAGTATATATTGATAATGATATAAATAAAATAAATTTGTAATTAATTGTAATTCGATCAAATATTTTTTCAGATACATTGTTTATTTGAGATATATTGGCTAATGGTATTTCTTCATCATCTTCTTCTTTATCTTCCTTTTGAAAACTTTTATCTACACTCTTTTTCTTATTATTACTTTTTTCACCACTTTTAGCTTTATTTTCTTCATCATTATTAATTAAACTTCCTATTCTCTTTAAAGTATTGTCAAATTCATTTGATTGCTTTGTTTGAATTTTATCATCTTTTGACTTGGATTTATCATCTCTTGATCTCGACTTAGATTTATTATCGGAAACAGAATCATCATAGCCTCCACTCATTTGACTGGATAAATTATCCCTGCTTTTATTTTTTTTTTGAATTGATTCTCCTGTTCTTCTTTTATAACTATTATCTATAGATTCAATTTTATCAGATATTTTATTAGGATTTTCTTGATATAAATTACTCATTATTTTAATTTGTTCTATTCTTTTATCTTGTAATTCTAAAAATTTTCTATCACTGAAAAGTTTATTCGCTGTTAATATATTATATTTAATCATTTTAACATAAACAGATAAAAACATCATAAAAATGATTATTAATAAAGAATGTAAAATAATTTGTAAAATAAAGAAGATTATTAATAAAACTTCTATTTTATTTAAAGAAGAATGAAATTCTTCTTGCATAATAGTGCTACTTTTAGTTAAACCTATATGTATAGAAGGATATGCCATTAGCATTAATAACATAATTTTTCTTGTTTGGGTGAAGCTATCTTCATATTCTGAAATTACTGTTAATGTATTAATTGAGTTGGTATCCTGAAATTTTACCAAAGAGAATAATTCTTTCATATATGCATCTCCTTCTAATAAAGTTGTGATATAATTATTATATTCTCTGCATAAAGAAATAAAGTTCATTCTAGTTTGTACTAAAGTTACTAAATTTCCTTCAACTGTAATTGAATATGAAAATGCTGTTATATCTGAAATTTTATTTATAACTCCGGAGGCCAAATTATATATTGCTTTCTGGTAGTCATTAAATGTTTTAATTATATCATTATATTTATCTTTAATTTCTTCTTGAATTAAAATATATATAGGGTGTTCTGATAATAATTCATAATCACTATATTTTTCTGATATATTTTTAGAGTATTCCCTATAGAAATTCATGCATTGTTGGCCATTGCTGTATTGATTATTTTTTTCTACTATTTTACTAAAATAGCAATAATTTGATAATAAGCTTAAAGGTGAACTTTCTATACCTCTTTTAAATATTTTAAAAGTTTGAAATAATTGGAACAGTTGTTTAAATTTATTGTTTTCACTAATTTCCAAAAATAAGAAAACGATTGAAACCCCAATTAAAAATACTCCAAATAATAGAATTATAACAGTATATCGATTTACTTTTTCTTGTCTTTTTGTTTTTTCATCCACTTTTCCATCTTTCTTATTTTTTGCAGCTGTTGTCCTTATACTGGATTGTCTTGATAAGCTAGCTGAAGATAGTGTTGGCATACTTATATTTAGACCTTTTCCTTCATATTTCATATTAAAATCATCGTCAGAATTTGTTCTTTCTTCATTTGAACTTTCACTTTCATTAAAACTATCCATCTTAGTTTCGCTGACCTGCTTTTTTAAACTTTGATATCCTTTTTTTTTCTTTTTTATTTCTTTGATATTATATATATCATATTTCATACCACAATTTTCAAATTTATCCTTTAGCTGTATATTGAACAATAATTCTTTGTCCTCATAGGCCATTTGTTGCATTTCATTCAATTTATCTTTTAAAGTTGAATAGTTTGCAACGTCATTAAGACCATCGCATTCCAATAATTTTTTATAGACAACTATATATTGTCTATATTCGAATGAATATGAGTTATCATCTAAATTATGTTCATTTTTATGTTTATTCTTTTTCTTGTTATTTTTCTTCTTAGGGAACAAAGTATCAAAATTGACTATCATTCCTGCTTTTTTTAAAACATATATCATATTAGGAGTTATACCGAAATATTTATATAATTGAGCAGAAAAAGCAAAAAGTATTTGCTCCCCTTCATATTCTTCAAATACCATTATACTAGTAAAGCAATTAATGAAATTAGCTTGCAATAATAATTCGTTTATCATATTTGTAGGATAAACAAAATATTTCATCTTAAAGGAATCTACAAAGCCGAAAGTTTCATTATGAATTAAATCTTTAATAATAAAATTAAAAATGGGCTTTTGATTTTCTTTTTCAACATTTTCTAATTGATTTTTAAATAAATTAAGTCCTACTTCTTTTAAGTAGTCGGGGAAAATTGAATCAAGCGAATTTCCTTGATATTTTAGTACTTCTTTACTGCCTTTAATAATAGTAAATGTATCTCTATCTATAATATATTTTAGCAAAAATAATTTATCATTATTATAATGGTAATCGAGAAAGTCACTGAAAAATCCTAAATCAAAAGGTGTCATATTTTTAAAATTAATATGCAATAAAGTCTCATAAGTATATCTCATAATTAATAATTGATAATTACATTCCAAATTTTTTTTAAATAAAGTATGTATACTTTTTGTCAATTTTTTAAATTCTCTAAACTTTTTAGAAATAAATAAATAATTGTCAGGAGATTTTGCGCCAAAATGGATAAAATTTTCATATTCTATTATATATTCTTTTAAAGAGTTTCTTAGATCTTCATTCTTTTTAATTAAATCATAATCTTTTATTAAATCTAAATTTGATTTTCTTATAATTTCAAAAATTAGCATGAGTGAAACTGATACATTTATATTATCAGAATATTGAATAATTAAATTACATATTTTACTGAATAATCTATATTCAACATTTCTATTAGATAAAAACAGAACAGTTAAATATAAGAAGTCTAATCGAATTAAATCATCTTCGCCTAAGTTTTTTTTTAATTTTAAACTTATATTAATTAACTTTAGGTTAAATTGATAAGGAGGATAAATTTTCATAATTAAATTAATATTCATTGCATCTTTAGATATTTGATTACTTTTATTATGAGCATTATTATTAACTTCTTCAGCTTGTTTTTCCTTTTGAGCATTTTCATTATTTTCCATATTTTCTACATCTAAAGTTGATAAAGGAATATGTCCTTTTATAAGCTCTTCGCATATTTCACAATTTTGATTTACACATACAGTTTTATGATTTGCAATCCATTCAGTAATAAATTGTTGTATGTCAATTTTATTCGCCTGAATAAACCAGCAAACGGCTAAATAATTTTGACTTTTGATAGCCTTAGACAAAACGTAATTATAAAAACTTGCAAATATTATATAACAATCAAAAATTATAAATATTATTTCAAACACCAAAAATGACTTGTAATCATTATTATCGCTAAGTAAAATTCTTACTGCAATTGATTCAAACATGAATAAAAGTAGAAATAGCCTAAGCATGTTAAATCCTGTCATAAAAAAATATAAAATTTGATATGAAAAAAAAAATAAGTAAACTATAAAAAGAACATATCCAATAAAGGTTAATAATAGCATAACTGAAATAAATGCACCTATATAATCTACTTTAAAATTATTATAAAATAAGTAATTCTTATTTAATGTTATTAGGCATTTTAATGTACAAAAAATCATGTCGCATTTAGCACTGAAAAAAGAATCATATGGATAATGTGTAAAAAATGATTCAATAACACGAAAATTAGACCAAACACTTATTTTTGAATAATATAATATATGCAATATTACTAAAAATCCCAAACAAAATAAAGCTAAAAATAGTTTTATCAAATCTATTAATGTATATTCAGAAGTAGGCTTTGAGCATATCCTCATTATTTCTCTACTAAAGACATCAAAACCGTATATAGGTAATATTCTGTATAAAATATAGTCAAAAACATTTATGGAGATTTTTTGGATGAAACTTTTTAGAGGATTCATTTCATCTAAATTACAATTCGAAATCAATAAAAAATATGAAAAATACCATATGGCTAAAATCCCATATACAATTATAAATAAATAATTTCTATTTAAACCATCTTCATTACTATTTGATGAAACATAATTGAAAAAATATTGATAAGGAGAAATTTTTAATATTATGTTACTTAGCTTTATATCCTTATAATTATATATCTGATTAAAGAAAAAAATTTGATAGGAAATGTCTATCATATTAGTGCATAAATCTATATATTCTAATATTGAAGTTATAAATACTGCTAATTCAGTTTTAATTAGGAAAACAACAGATCTTTTAAAATATTCTGAAAAATGGCTTTTTGGTATCTTCATAATTATTCAATTAAAAAAATATTTTTAAATTTATTAAATTTATATTTTTTTATTATTTATTATATTTATTTTTAAATGCTTATCATATATAAAATAATTAAAAATGCTTATCATATATAAAATAATTAAAATATAGTAAATTACGAAGTATTGACTTTTGATATAAACTATAATAAAGATGTATTCTATTAATTTTTCAATCTTTTATTTTATCCAAGGAAACCATTTACTTTTTCTCACATTAATAAAAATATATAAAAATACAATGAATCTTTCCACAAATTTAAAAAGGAAAAGACCGATAAAAAATTTAAGATTAAAAAATATTTTTTGTATATTTTTAATAGAGAGATTTTTGTGTTAAATATATATTAAAACAAAATAACATTTATTAGTAAATGAATCATATTATATTTTCATCCGTTTGAATCTTTTCCTATATCAATATTGTTATTATATCCTTTTCTTTGCATCATTTTTTCAACTGCTTTTCTCCAAGAATTAGAAAAATTATTAACATTTTTTAAAAATTCTTGATTAAAATCACTGTATATTTCATTTTGATGTTTCTGATTATCTAAATTAAGATTATTTAAAATATGTGGGTTATTTTTTAATCTTATTTGATTATTATTAGCACATTTTTTCAATGCTTTTTTATATTCTTCTTCATTTATATTTAAATTTTCAGCCAAACTTATATTATTTTCATCAATTAAACTTTGAGTTTTGTTATTTTGTGAATTATTTGCCATTTTTACTTCATTTGATAAATTTTTTTTTTCATATACATTTCCAATTCCTGTACTTGGGGTTTTTTCATTATTTGAACTTAAATCAAGTCCCTTATTTATCTCAATTTTTTTAATCTTATTTTCACTTTGATTGGTATTACACTTATTGCTATTATTTTTGGCAATATTATTAGTATTATATTCGGTCATCTTATTCTGAAGTCTAATTAATTCTTGATTAAAGATATCCATTGTTAATTTTATTTTTTTTAACATATTATTTTTTTCTTTTAATTCTTCTTTGATCTCATTATTATCTTTTTTAATTTCATTGAATTCTTTAGATATAAACTTTATTCTTGATACCAATTCTTCATTTTTTTTCTTTAATTTCACATTTTCACGTATTAATTTTAATTTTCCTTCATTAATTTTAGATAAATCTTTTTTACTCAAAGATAAGGAATGATGCTTTTCTCTTATAGGAGGAGATATTCCTTTATTTATGCGATATTTTGTTTTGGTTTTTTTGACAGCATTTAAAAAATCACTGTCGTCTGATAACTTAAAATTTGTATTTTCATTTTTTCTTATTTTTTTATTAGTTTTAGAATTCTTTTTATTTATTATTATTTTTGTCTTTTTTAATAAATTCTTTTCATTTGAATTTATTTTTTTGATTTTAGAATTCATTATTTTTTTATTAGTTGAAGAAGAACTATTATATTTAATGAAATTATTATTAAAAGAGGCAACAGTTTTATAATTACTTTGGAAACTAGAACCAGGGATAAAGGCTTGAGTGGTAATTTTTAAAGTTTTTGAGTTCTTTTTAATTATAGAAGTTTTAGTCGGATTTAAATTAATCATTTTATTGCTTTTTTTTAAATTGAAATTGAACGAATTATTGTTACTATTGTTGCTGCTATATTTTTTTGAAAGAATATTATGGTTATTTATTGATATATTTTTTTTTTTTATTAATTTACGACTAGGCATATATGATAAATTACTTATTCCTGTTTTTTTTATTTCTTCTGTTTGATTGAAAATTAAATTATTAAAAGAATTTTCTCTTAAATTACGCTTAATTATTTTTTTCTGTGGCCTTATAGGTGTTGATGAAAAGTCTATACTGACATTTCTTTTTTTATTAATATCTTTATCTGTTTTTAATATTTTAAGTGAAGGCTCTCTTGTGAGTTTTTTAAGCCTTAATAAATTCAAAAATTTTGTTTTTTTTTTCATTGTTTTTTTATTTAATTTTTAATTATTTTTTAAATTTTGTTTTTTCGTAAAAATACAACAAGTTAATAATAAATTAATTTAAAAGTTTTTTGGGGATTGGGGATT
>JAJMZR010000045.1:0-12463 GCA_023807225.1 Epidinium caudatum
CCCAATCCCCAATCCCCAATCCCCAATCCCCATATAATTCATAAAACTAATTTAATTTATAATATATTTTTATTTTAAACAGACCTTTATTTTTTGTTTAATCAATTGATATATAAATAAAATAATAAAAATGAAAGCATTTTTCATTTTCTTTTATTTTCATTTAATAATCAATAATTTTTTTATGGTTAATTGCGCAATGACAATTTTTCCTGACAATATAAGTCCAGGAGATAGAGTATTTAATAATTCACAAGTTTATGACAAAACATATGAAAGATTTTATTATTTTCTAGGATATTTCACAAATACTAATGACAAATATTATAGCCAAAAATATGGCTTTACTTTCGAGCCTGTTGAAGCTAATCCAACTCCTGGTACTAGTAATGTTTTTGTTAATGAAGTTATTAAAGAGCAATCTTCTACAATAGAAAAATCGAAAAATTATTTTGAAGAAATTGGCCTTTTTGAGCATGTAGTAACTGGGACAAGAATAACAGCTTCTTCTCATTTAAAAGTTATTCATGATATAAATCTTAGAATTACTTATATTATCCCTGTCATCTCAACAGGTAGTAAATTTGTTTTATATGTAGAGAATGATGCTAACCCGGATAATAAGATATGTAATGTTGCATTAACTCCCAACAAATTAAAAATTATTCAAATTGATATAAAAACGCAAATAGAAGATATATTAAATCATGAAATAACCATGGTTTTTACTTGTACTGATGCTGTAAAAAATGTTTATCTTAAATTTTCAGGAGATAGATATTTAGATTTTATTTATACTAGTGATAATTCTGGACAAATATCACTATCAAATTTTCGTATAACAGTTGAAGATTTAGTTTCAAGAACAGGTATTAAATATAATTCGTTATTAGATAGAAGTAAAGTAGGTTTAAAAACAGATCAAAGTTGCCATAATTCAAATGATTGTATAAAAGGCCACATTTGCAACTTAGGTTTTTGTAATCCGTGTCACTATTCATGCAGTGAATGCTACCAAGATTATTCTGTTTCTACAGCAAAGAGTTCTTGCATAAAATGCGATGCTTTATCAATTGATCCTGAGCCAGTAAGCGGAATATGCACTTTAAATTATATTGATTTAAGTCAATTTAGGGATATAAGTGTACAGATAATTCCAAACGGAGATGAATTTAATGAAAGAGCTACCATAGGATTATGGCTTTTTTTTTCTGATTTAACAAATTCAAGAAGTTTAGAAAATGATATTTATCATATTGTGTTAGAAAATAGAATGGTTATATCAATTGTTCCCGGGGATAATGTTCTTACGACATATTGCCATGCATATGAAGATTTGTATAGAAAAATAACTTCGGATACTACTTTGCATAGCAGTTATAGTGATAAAAGTTCAGAATATGTAGTCTCTGATGTTATTCCAAGTGAAGATCAACTTAATAGAATGGACGTTGAAAGTATGAATGGGAAATGGTTTCATTTATCTTGTGGTATTTCCTATGATCACAGACGTCTTTATATGAAATCTGTGGTTAATGGTAAAATGAGTAAAAAGGAAAAAGAATTAAAAACAGAAAAATTATATCCAGGCTCAGGAGTCCCAAATGATGGAATAAATGATGTTTATTTTAATCATATTATTAATGAAGGAGAATATTTAATTTTAAAATTAAAAAATTTTGGAAATTCAAACGCCAAGATATATGCTAGGCATTTAATGTTTTTTAAAGATTTAATTCCTGTACAATTGAATTACATGTATTTTGATTTTAAAAACGTAAATGATTTTAAAGAGCTTATGTATCAGATTCCATTTGATGAATTGTTTATAGAGCCATACAAAATAGTAGGTTATCAACACGATGGGACCAATGTTGTCGAAAACCTCATTTCTCTAGAACTAAGTCATTATGATACTGTTGATTTTAATCCCCCTTTAAATTTTTATCGTTTACTATTAAATAAACCGAATAAAAAATATACTCGAATTGATTTTCCAAAAGACGCCGATGGAAATATAATTGAAACTTCTTTAACTACTACTAAATCTAATTATAAATATTTATTTGATGATGACAAAATATTGAATTGTAATTCTGGTTATTATTTTTATGATAATGATGCTAATGTTGATAAGAATCCTTCACTAGCTGAATGTATAAGTTCTTGCAAGGCTGAAAATAAACTTCCATTCCAAGGAATTACAGGCAGCACTGGAATGTGCGATTATAATTGTCAGGACAATTTACAATGTGATGATGACAATTATGCAAGAGATGACTATAATTATGAGGGATTTTGCCAATCAGGTCTTTTGAATTTATTTTATAAATGTGTACCAGAAAATAAGAATTATTATCTTCAATTCAGTGGATTTTATAATTCTCAAACCATTCAATTTAATTTAAAAGAAAAATTGAAGTCATATATAATTGAATTTTGGTTTTATCCTGATTATTTTTTAAGAGCAAATGCAAGAAAGCCCCAATTCAACTATCCCACATATACAAAAAATTTTTTTTTCCACTCAAATGTAATAGATTGCTATTTTTCCCAAACTGATAGATTAGTTCCATATATTTATGATTCGTACAAAATTATAAAAATTAATACTCTTTTTAATTCGAATGAATGGAATAATTTTGTTATTTATGGGAAATATTATTCAGAAACCGAAGATTATATAAAAACAGTATATGTTAATCATGCCTTTGATCAACCTTTTTCTTTTGATATTTCAAAAAAGAATAAAGCGGCAGAATTAGAAACTATTATTTTTTGTGAAAATAAATGCCAAGATATCAACAGTGATAATATCCATTGGACTACCGGATATTATAGAGATTTAAGAATATGGGACGGGGATATGGCAAGTTACTCCCAGGTCGTTCAATATAATGATTTTTTCCCTATTGAACAATATACTCAACGTGTATACTCTATATTATATTATTTTCCATTCTCTAATAAATATATTACTAATAATAATATAATAGACCCAGCTCCAAGAGATCCTTCTTTTGACCGTTTTATAATAAGAAAAGGTAGTTACTTTTTAAAAAAGTATAATTATGGATATAAATTTGACATAATTGCTGGAAATGATAGATTAACCCATTATTGTCAGCATGCATCTGATCCAGGTTTTATTTCTGATTGTGATATTGGATGTAACAGATGCTGGGAAAGGACATTTTGCTATGAATGCACCAATGAATATTTCTTATCAGGAAGAAAATGTTTAAAAAAAGAAAATTACTACTTTAGAACACCAAATGGCTCTGGTCAAGATGTTGTTATCAATTATCAAAATGATTTTGATGGAGTTACATTTTCTTTTTGGACAAAACCAATAGGATTCGAAAATCAAAAACAATTAATGATTAGCATAGGGGATAGTAATCCACTAAAATTAAGTTATTCATCAATAATAGATGATCCAGTTTATGGATTTTATTTATCATATTTAGATGAGACAGTAAAAACAAAAATAATTGGGTATGAATCAGAATTTAGAGATAATATAGGTAAATGGACTTTTATTTCAGTTGCTTATCATAAGGAAAAATCAAGTGGTAATGTATTTTTCCCAAGGATGATAAAATTTGAAATAAATACAAATTCTATTGAAACAAATACTGATGTGATTACAGCAGATCCAACTTTTAAAAAGGTTATTATAAATAAGGGATATTTCGGTCTATTTGTTGGAATAAAATATTATAATCAATATATAATACAAGCAATATCATTCGAAACGTCTAATCAGCCAAATATAATATCGCCTTTTAGTGTTCCGAATATTCAGAACGAGCTTGGGGAAAGCCAGATTGGATTATACTGTACAGCTAAAAAGTATAAAAATAAGGATTGTGTTCCTGATGAGCCTCCGGATGTTGGTTTATTTCTAGATACTTGCAGATTATATAAAGATACTTTAACGACAGAAGATTCCTGTATGAATATTTGCTCGGGAAGCGGATGGATCAGATGTACCTGCTCTTCTAAAAATCATAATTCCCAAATGATATTTAAAAATAAAAATAAAAACTTATGCAGACCTTTGGATTATATTAATTTTTCAAAAATGAAACCGCTTACTATAAATAACCTTGGTAACGCATCTGTTGAAAAGAAATTTACTATGCAGTTTTGGATATATGCATATGCTTATCGAACAAATATATTTCAAGGAGTTACTTTTGTTTGGTCAAATCATAACAAAATCCAAGTTAAATTAGTCAGTGGCAAATACATTTTTGAGTGTAGTGCTAATTCTAAAACATTAAGTACTGAGATAACAATAAATAAATGGTATTTTTTATCGTGCGCAGTTGATTATCTATATAATAAAAAAATATATATAAATTATAATACACAAAATGACGAAATTCATTTGGAGCAACAAAATATATCTCCTTTTGTCATTCCTGATACTTCTACTACATTAACAATAACAGATGATACGACATCATATGAAGATTGGGGCTATTTATTTTTTAGACAAATTAGATTATGGAAAGATGCATATTTTAATGCCGGATTTCTTAGTAGAATTTTAATAGAAACGCCTGCTAAATTCGATAAATTAATGCACTCTTGGGAGCCCACTTTTAAAGGGAATATCGGAGATCAATATGAACAAAATCAGATAGTTCATGATATTGTGAAGCAAGTTTCATTTAAAGTTGAATATAAAACTAATTATCAAAGTGAATATGGTATGAATGTAATAGATGAAGATTATTATTCAATATTAACTATGTGTAGTGAAGATGGGTTGTATTTCGATGTAACTCTTAAAAAATGTTTGCAATTTATAGATCTGTCTAAAATGAAGGATTTTACTTTTAAAGATTTACCTTCTGCTTATAGTGGAAACTATGCTATGGCGTTTTGGATATTTTTTGAAGAGTGTAATCAATATAGTACTAATGGACTACATTTAAATTGGTCTAGACATCTACAAATTACTCTTAAAAAAGGAGATGCTTTAAATGCATTTTGCTTCCCCCAAGGATATTATAGTGATTATGTTGAAAATGATAATAATAATTTTGAAACAAAGTATTCTGACGCATTAAATAAAGCTGATGTCAGAGCTGTTGAAGCAAATACAAGTGAAGATGGTGTTTGGATATGGGTAATATGCTCTGTTTCATATTATGAGAGAAAATTTTTTTTGCAAGCTAATGGTGGTGATGTGGAGAAAGAAATTATTCATGAAACTTTAACTAATGAACCAGGAAGCCCATTTACTTCTTATCCTATGAGGTTTTACTTAAGTGATTTAAATAATAGAGTTATGTATAAATCAACCTTATCTATAATTAATATTAATGAAAATAGAAAATTATATTTAAGGGAAATATTACTCTTTAGGAATTTTATTCCAAAATGGTATTCTGATAGATTTAAATATATGAATATGAGAATGCTTACCGACTACGAATTGCCTGCACTTTTATTTGTTGCAAATTTTGCAGATTTTAATTTAGAAACACGAAACCTAAAATATATTATTTTCGAAAGGCAATATGGTTCAACCGGATTTGAAAGAATAGACACATCAATGATTTTATCAGTGAAAAGGGCTGGAAGTACGTTTGAATTAAGTGCAAATTTTAAATTTCAGCCTCTATGCGATTTAAGTACTTTAGATTTTAAAAAATATGATAAAGATACTGAAATCTGTGTAACTATGAATGATTGTATATTAAAAGATATTCATGCAACGTATTGCATGGAAGAAAATACTCCCTTATCATGCCAAGCAGGATATATTTTTACTTTGGATGATACAATTACACCAAATAAAATATTATGTACAAGTGATTGCTTGACTGAAGAAAGTTTGACTCCTGGAATTCAAAAAGATAGAGGTATTTGCAATACTAAGTGCCCCCCAGAGTGCAAAGGACAAAATTATGGGAAATGCCCTACTACTGTAACAACCATGGCCTGTCCACCCGATACACACTATAGAATTGGCTACAAATGTATACGGAAAGAAAAGGACGAAATAAGCGCTTTATTCTTTAGTAAATGCTATAATTCTCCAAACTTTTATAGAACTATAAGTACAAGCACTTTAAGCCAAATAAATACGGGATATTTTTATGAATTTTGGATAAAAATAGACAAAAGCTTAAATACATGTGCAGATGGTGCCTCAAGCACAAAGGAATATTATTTGTATTCAACACCTCATTCTATATATAAAGAACAAGAGTACTATTATTATCAAGTTATAAACAGTGCATATAAAATTCAATTGACTGGAATAGATGAAACAAAATGGAATAAAATTGTTTTAGAAACAACTATCGCTACAGCGGGACAAAGTGTTAATGTGCATATAAATTTCGAAAAAAAATATTTTTCAATAGTAGGTATATCAACTGCAACAACAATGAGATTGCAATATATTAGTTTTTGCTCAAGAAAAAGCAATGGAGATTGCATACCTGGCTCTTCTAATATTATGTGGGGTTCAGCATATTACAGAAATATAAGAGTATGGGACAAAAGATCATCATCAATTTTTACCATACAGGATTTCAATAATGGAATGTATACTGAAATACCAAAAAGTTTAATTTTATATTATCCTTTAACTATAAGATACATTGATAATAATGTTATTAAAGAAATAATATCAGGAACTGATAGTATAACTGTAACTCATCAATATTCCAATAACTTCCAAACAGATGATAATGTCATTAATTATAATTATGAAACCAATTTAGATTGGCATTTAACACATGAATGTCCAGTTTTGTCAAGTGGTGATGATCCAAATAATAAAGAATTGTTAGTTAAAGAAACTTGCAAAAAAGTAACAGGATATTATTTGAAAGTACCTTCTGACACAACAATTTCATTTGATATTTCTAAAATAGACACCGATTTGGCATATGAGGCATATACTTTTTGCATATATATGAAATTTATAGGAATAGTAAAAGAATCGACATCAGCACAGCCTATTATTCTTTCCTTTAAAGATGATACTTTTATTGTATATGATATAGCCACAAGTTATCTTATATTTTATATTGGAGGATCAGAAATAGAGGCTTTTAGAGATACTAACTTCCACGCCTATATAGGAGTTTGGACACCTATTTGCATTGCTAATCTTAGATCAAAAGATACCTATATTCATCCCCATATGATAACTTTAAGTGTCAATAAAATAGATATACCATTTTCAAGCGGATATTCTATTGTCAGAGATGGTATTCACATATCAAGAATTGCCTTAGGAAATGAAATAGTGGCGTATTTTTCTGATTTTAGGGTGTATTCTCATTTTATTCAGGGGAATTTCGGAACTTATATTTCAAAAATATCAAGAGAAGATGATATTTTAATACATTATCCTTTAAAATGTGCAGATGACAGAACAACTGGATGTGTAGTAATTGATACAGTTTTTACTGACCCAATTATGAAACCATGTTGTGTTGGTGATTATAATATATATGAAGACGATACTATACTGATTGAAGATGATGCCCAGTATTTTGATACAGGATTTACAGTAGATAATAAGTATTATGATAATTGCAACGAATACTGCAAGACTATGTGCTATAATTCAAAAAATAGTGAATGTACTTGCGATATGACTGAAACGATATATTGGCTAAGAAAAAATAAAGCTAATTCCAGAACTTACTGTGACCACCCACCTTATATAGATTATTCTTTATTAAATGATGTTACTATTCAGGTCCCATCAAGTTCAACAAATGAATCAACTATTGAATTTTGGTTCTTTATATATAGTTACAATACAACAAATGTTAACTTTAAAGAAATAAATATAGGCTGGGATATGCATAATAGAATTCAAATTAAAAATGAAAAAAATTCATTATCTGCAATATGCTACGCTTTATGGGATCATAATGATGATACAAAATGGGCAGATCTAGTTCAAACAATTAGTGTAACTGCGTTCGGGTGGAATTCCGTAAGATGCGGCTCTGATATAAACTTGCCTACTTTCAGACAGTTTTTCAATGATTATGAAAAAGTTATTAAAACTGAAGTATTACCATATGATAGAAGCGAAAGCCCATCTAATTTATATATTTACAATAATCCTTTAAGTTCGCCTTCTTATGGCTTTTTATTTATAAGAGAATTAAAATTATGGCAGCAATTCAATGCACAATATATAGATACATCGTATATATCTTTAAGCACTTATGATTTATATAACGCAGAAAAACGTAGAAGTGAAGGAAAATATCCTGGATTAATTACTCTAATAAGAAGTGAATTTAATATTGATAAATATTCAGAAGCAATGCAGGGAGAATATTACATAACTAATTTAATAATAGATGAAGACGATGAAACTTATCCAAGAACAACCAAATTAACAAGAAATAATGGCAATTATATTGGCTATAATTTAGTTGATCCGACAAATGGTGGTTATTATAAAACATTAACTTTATGTGAAGAAGGTTGGGTATATAATTCTTTATATGATTATTGTGAAAAACCATCATATACAAAATGTTATTTCGCAGGAGATACAAAAGACACATGTGTGCAATGTCCAGAAGACTCAATATATATACACCCTGTTGACGGGTTGTGTAAATCAGAATGTCCAACAGGGTATTATGAAAGAGATGATATGAATCAATGTAGGCCATGCGAAGAAACGTGCTACAAATGCGATTGGATGTTTGAATTTAATTGCACTGAATGTATAGGAGATAGATATTTAGTCCGAGAAGAAAAAAGATGTGTATTAAGATGTGAAGATTATAATTTGACTGCATCAAATATAACAAATAATTTATGTACAGGATTTGATGCTGATGCTATTTTGGTAAATTATGAAGAATATGTTCCTATTGATATAAATACTTTTGAAAAATTAGTTGCTAAAGTTACAAACTATACTTCTCGAGATTACACAGTTTTATGGGGATTTGAACCCGAATTAACTAGAAAAGCTAATAATAATAATTCAATGACGTTCCCTAAAGAACATCCCTTCATAGGTGATTTAACAAAAGAAGAAGAAGTTTTAGTAGATAATACTTTTTTTGAATTAGCTAAAGATTATATAGTATCTTTAACAGTCATAGCACATAATATATTATATTATGATGCAGTCGTAAACACTACTATATATTTTCATTTGAGGATGAATTCTTATCCCGTAAATGGGTCTTTAACAATATTTCCTTCAACAGGCTTATATAGAATTACTTATTTTGTAATGAGATGCGAAAATTGGGAAGATGACACATCAGAATCACAAAATTTAGAATACAGATTTTATGCTCAGGAGGAAAATACAGCAACAGTGAACGTTTTAAGGGGGTGGTCATGGGAGAATGAAATTGCTACTAATTTCAGTGTTATATACTATCAACAAGATTTTAGCAGAATAAAAATATTTTGTGAAATACGTGACGAATTAAACGCAACAACTACGGCGACCGAAATCATCACTATTGCAAAATCTTTAACCGGGGGATATTATGATTTAGGCCAGGCTTTAGAAAATTATGCTCTCCCCCCCGACGAGGAAAAAAGCAGTAGAGTATATGATGTATTATTGTATCATAGAAGCCAGTATTTACTAAGTTTATCAATAGATGCTTATAAAACAGTTTTTCCATCATTTTTACAAACGAAGTATGAATCTACTTTAGAAGGGGATGAAATTGTGATGGAAGACCCAAGTTGCGTCGCTGAATATTGCAATGGAAATGGAGATTGTGTTTTGGTTGATGAATTTATCATATGTCATTGCTATGAAGGATGGATAGGAAAATATTGTCATATCGATCAAAGAACTCAGGATAATAGACTTATTTTAGAAAATTATATTATGGAATTATATGAACAAGTTATGGGCAATTTGGAAAGTTCAATTTCTTGGTATGAATTCATGGTAATATACAATTTATACAAAGGCGCTTCATTATATTTTGAAAATACAGAATTTTTTTCAAGTTATCTTGATACATTTTTAGATTATGCAATGAAGACTTTTTCTGATTCGATAAATAACAATACTATTGAATATTTGGAAATAATTGATTTTTACTATTCCTTTGAAATGATGAGAATGGAAAAATTGAAAACTGATATACAATATCAAAGTAATAACTTTGAAAGAAATGTGACTTTTGCTGTAAGCCAAATGACAGAATTTAAGGCAGTTTTTGAATATTTAAACACTGAACAATATACATTTATGAGAACTTTGGCAAATTTGAATGCTATTACACGAAGAACAATAACTTTCACCTCTGAGAACTACTATTTGGCAGTCATACCAGTCAATCCTTCATTCAATGACAAAAAATTTTTCGAAGATAGGAAAAAAACATATAAGACATATGTAGACTTTATGTCATGCTTAAACCATGTCGAAATGGATAGATTATCAAATCCATATTATCAAGGATATTTTATATATATTGACTACAATTATTTCCCATTTTCATATAATACGACATTAATAGTTAACAATTCAAGCCCTATGGTTGAAATAAGATTTGTAGATAGTACAACGGGTAAATTTATAACAGTAACAGGGTGTGATGGTGATCATGCCTTAGTAATACATATGCCTTTTGGAAGTTATAGATATTTGGATGAATTTAATTTCCAGAAATTACTATATGATCCTAAAATATATAAAGGCCCAGATGACCCTATTTTCTCTGACCCTATTTATATTAATGAAAGCGGGTTTGTCAGTGATGATACTATCGAGCAAAGAATTGAAAAATATAGTAGAAGATACAATATATCACCTCGATATTTTGATGAATATTATAATGATTTTTCTCTTGAAGGAATAACTTATGTTAATTTTACAAATGATTTAAATTTTATAGAATTCACCTCATCGCATTTGTGTAGATTTACTACATTTTTAATCCCAAATAATGCAACATATCATCCAAATGGAAGATTTTTCTATTTATTCAGACCAAGGATATTGAAATGGATGGCAAATTATGTTCAAGCTGTCGGCTCACTCATTATCCTAGGTTCTTTATTGCTATATTTCTTATTAATAATTATTTGTATTTGTTATGATAGGCAGTTTACATCTAAAGAAGATCTATTGGATTATATCAAAAAGGAAATAGTCAAAAATTTTTATCCTTACGCTAAAAATAAAGATTTTATTTTACAAAAATTAATTCCTACTAAAATGAATGTCGATTTTAATCCAGAAAATAAATTTGGTCCAAAAGCAAAATTAACCACAGATAGGAGATTAGCCACTCTTGAAGATGACGATTTAAATCATGAAAAAAGAGTAGTCTTCAAAAATGATAAAAAAGATTTTATGTCGGAAGGAGAAGAAGATAAATTTAGTGGGGAAACGGGGCGAACCGGTAGGAAATTGAACAAAAAAAAAGATAGGAAAAAAATGAATAATTTTATGAAAGAAAAGCCTAATTTAAAAAGTAAAAAAAATGAAGAAGAAAATAAAGACAATAAAAAGAATAACAACATAGATGATTATGCTTCTGAAATCGACCGAGAAATAGGTAATGTAAATAGAGCCACTTTTAGCATTAATTATTTACCGAAAGATTTTGAAAAATCGAAAGAGGAAAAAGAAAGAAGAATAGAAAATTATGCAAATTTAAAATTAACATCTGGTCAATTCTTTAGTGCCAATTATAAATTGAGAAGTATTTTAAATAATTCCATATGCAATGTGTCCTTGTTTCACCCAAGATGGAAGAAATTGACAATGTTAGTAACAGAAATTGGTCTAATGGTTCTAGTTATATCAATTTTATTAACTGTGGATGAAAGTGCAAGATTGAGCAATTTAATAAAAATTGGGTATTTATTTGGTTATGCCCTAGCGGCTAGTACTTTCTCTAATTTATGCATGTATTTTATTGCCCTATTTTTCCAATTCCCACAAGACTTGGCAAGACGTTTATACAAATTGGTATTATTCAATGGACAATTAATTGTCCTAAGGGAATGGGATGAAATTAGTCATAAGCAGGGACTGAGAGCTATTCCGGGTGTCATTTTTTGTGTAATTTTTTGGATTATTTCGCTATATATTGGCCTAGGATTTACTGCTGTCTGGCATGATCAAAAATTTGAATTTTTAGTAAGTTTCGGATTTGCTTTTGTGTTAAATTTCTTTGTTATGGAGTTAATTGTGGAAGGAATTATTGCTATATTTTATATAGGAAGAAAAAAGTATAATTGTATAAAAAGATTTGGAGCTGAACTAAATAGATTAAGAAATTTCAGATGTTTGTCACCTTAAATAAAAAATAAAAATTAATTTATTTTATATTATTTTATAAGATTTTTAAAATATAAATTATTTGTTTTAATAATTAAATTATTTATTATGAAATATTATTTATTTGATAATTAATGGGGATTGGGGATTGGGGATTGGGATTGGGGATTGGGGATT
>JAJMZR010000046.1:0-12092 GCA_023807225.1 Epidinium caudatum
CCCCAATCCCCAATCCCCAATCCCCAATCCCCAATCCCCATTTTGAAAATAAAATTAAAAAGTAAACAATTAATTTAACTACCATATAAAATAAAAAAAAAATAATTAAGATATAAAATATTAAAAGTTTTTTATATTATAAATAAGTAATGAAAAAAATGTTAATTATATTTCTTCTTTTTAATCATATTTTTTCTATAGAAATTCCACCTGATAATTTTAAAGTTCTTGATAATCCATATCGGAATGACATTGATTTTACAACAGAAAAAGATCACCATATTATAACTGCAATAGCTTCTAAAGAATATATTGACTATTATAAAGGTATTTTTTATAAAAGTAAAATGTATTGTGGTTGGAGTACATATTGTGGTTTACATCCTGAAGGTTATTCAATAAACCCAATTCCAAATTATTTACAACTAAACAATATTAATGATACTAATTTAAAAGAGTTACATAGTTATGGTTGTACTGCGACTTATCCAATGAGTATTGTATTAGATTATAGAAGAGAAGCTGATGATTCTATTGTTTCAATAGCCATGAGATTGACAAACACTAATGAAGAGGAAGTAGAGTTTCAATTTGGAGTATGTAGTAGGTTTAATGGAGGATATAGCACGGAATGCATGGAAGTAAATGTATTTGATAGTTATACTATTGCAGAAAATAGTTTTGTAATATACACTTTTAAACTTGGAAAAAGTGGATATTATATTCAAACTGAAGATTTTGAAAATTTTCATTCCTATAATTTTGATTGGACAACTCATATAAGGCTTTTTATTTTTACAGAAGACTCAAAAATTTATTTAAATAGTTATATTATTTCTGTAGATTTATTTAGATATGTTTTATCTCTAGAAGGTCATGCACATAATTATTGTACAAATCATGGATGCCTTAGTGGTCAATATTGTCATGCAATGAATTCTGGTGTTCCAGTTTATTATCAATGTAGAAGCGAGCATTGCAGTGGGACTAGGGATTACATTGAGTGCTCTTTGTTTGGGTGTATTCCTGGAAGTTTTTGTGATGATAGTTATACTTGTATAGAATGTGATTATCAATGTAGAACATGTTTTAGTAAGGGCTATATGGATTGCAAAAGTTGCTATAGTATTGCGGAATATCCCCAATGGGATTATTATCACCAATTTAAGACAGGAACTCAATGCACATTTGAATTTTATCCACTCAATAAAATAGAAGCCTATAATATAGATGTTCCAATCCCTTTAGCATATAGGGTCACTATGGAATTTTGGATGTTTATTCATGATCCCACTTACTTAACTAATAAAGATCTTCGTCCTTCATTATCATCTTTTATTTTAAAAGACTTTTTTACTTTTTCTTTACGTCAAAATTCAAATAATTATAATTCAATTTATTTGATTATAACTCCATTTGAATATTTTTACCCATTCAAAAAGGCATATACTACAGCTGATGATTTTTTAAATGACTATTTAGTGACATATCCCGCATTACAATATTTAGAAATTAATGTAGAAGAAGTTACTTCAAAATGGATATATATAAGGGCTGGAATTTCTTACACTCATAAAAAAATGTTTATTAATGAAAATGAAAAAGATTTAAAGCCAATACCTATGTATTATCAAAATGAAAGAGATACTTTTAAATTTCTTTTGAGAAAATTTTATAGAAGATATGAAAAAACATATTTAAGAGTTCAAGGATTTGAATATATAAATACAGATGTTTATGTAAGAAATTTAAATTTTTATAGCGATTATATGTTCAATCATGTGAATTATCCAAATTATTTTAATATGCATTTAATTAAAAAAAATGGTGGAAACATTTTAACATATCCTCAATTAATGTTCAGTATACCTTATACTGATATTAAGGTTGATCCAACAAAATTATTTGTGCATTATCATATATATGATTCTAGTGGTCAATATACAGACTACAATAAAAATCCAAATCAAATTATTGTAACTGAAATTAAAAGTAAATTGATTAGAGATTATTTAGCTCCAAGTAAAAATTTTTACAGACTTAATTTTTTGGATTTTAAAAATAAGGAATTTGATACAACAGATTTACACGGTCAAAATAAGAATATTGAATGTCCATCATCTGAACACAGACAATATTGCTTTGATGATAGCAATTCATATATTTGCGAGAATGGATATGATTTAATAACTAATTCCTATAAGAGTTATGAGGATATTGAAATTATTTCATCTGATGGTACTAGCGAAACAGAAACAATTGAAAAACGAATAATAGACACTTCATGCGTAACTAATTGTACTCTAATAGATGAAGAGAATAATGAGCATGTTTTAATGAGGTTGCCTAATATAAAAATAGATCAATCTGATAGTTCCTACATAAAAAAGATTTCTCATGACTTATGCACTTATGAATGCAATCCAAACAGTGTTGAAAGTTGTCCTTCTGAACATTCAAGAAATATTAAAGATTTTAAATGTCAAGAATCATATTATTCATTTTTTTTCCAGTGTTTAGATTATCAAGAATATCCTCCAAAGGAGAGCGCATTACAATTTAGTGGAACTTTAAATTCAAAGTCTATTTATTTCCCCCTGAATCAAGATCTTTTTTGCTTTTATATTGAAATATGGTTTCATACTGACTTATTAACACAGGAAGAACCACCTCTTTATACTAAATATTTTTTTATGACCAACAATCATCATATTTATTACGATGTATTAAAACAACAATTTATATTAAAAGTATATAATGAAGCTAATACTCCTTCAACATTCAATTTAGGACAAAAAATATATTATTTTGGTTGGAATCATTTGATATTATATACAAGAGAACAATTTGTTAAAGATACTATTTATACTACATTTACTGTTTCTTTGGCAAATAATTTACTTGATGTAGGGACTATTTCTGGAAGAAGTACAGCAAATAAAATATGCTTTTGTAATAAAGATAACAACTGTTGTGATAGGGTTTCAAAAGTTCTTTGGTTTGATCTCTATTATAGAGAAATTAAAGTATGGGATGCTCGATATACAAATTATTATACAATGAATGATTATGATAAGTATAGTTATATAATCCCAGGAGGTTTATTACAAATGTATAATTTAACTTCTGAATCACTTGAATATAACAAAATAGTTGATTTAAGACATCCTGATGATCCGAGATACTATGCTTATTTTCCTTTCGATGATCTAGTTGTTAATCCAGATGAAGACGTGAATTATAATATAGCCTGGAACTTTAATTGGAATGACTTATATTATCCAGAATATATTATTTCCACCAAATTAAGAACTGATTTAACTAGGGTAGAAATATTCGAAAAGGGTAAGTGTTATAAAGGATGTCTTAAATGCTTTGGATTAAATAAGTTTTCTTGCTATTCATGCCAGCCAGGATATGCTTTGAATGGTGCAACATGTACTAAAACATCAGATGACTTAAGTTATTACTATTATGTAAATCCACTTATGCAAGGAGAAGGTTTAGATCCTGATATAGAATTAGAATTAGATTTTCGATCATTAAATTTAGATGATTACTCTACAATAACCTTATTTTTTTATGTTAAGATCTATGGTTTCACACAAGACCAAATTGACCTATACGAGCAAAACAATGATAATAATTTATTTAAACTAGTTACTTTTTCTAATACTCATCAATTTATTTTGTATTATAATATTTCATCTGATAGTGTTTTATTGATGCTAAGGGGAAAATTGCAATATAAATATACTGGAGTTTTATCAAAATTCGGTAGTTGGATACCTATTTCTATATCAGCTTTTCGTTCTAATGACGTTGATTTTAGAAAAAATTTTGTTAGTATGACATTTAATAATGTGCTATTGCCTTATTTAGGTTTTGATAATGATGGCTTATTTGAGAATTTTCCTTTTGAAACTTTTAAAATATCAAAATATTTAATTGCTCATTTTGGGGAAATTACCTTATATGATTTATTTATAATAAATGCTTATGGATATGCTCAGCATAAATATTTAAAAAATGGAAAATTTTCTCCAACAAGTACTATTTCGAGAAATAACATAATAATTAAAACATTCCAAATGTATTATATAGAATATGGAGAGCCTGGCCAATCAAATGAAAATATAAATGATTTATCTGATACTATTAATGAAAGTAATTTAATAAATGGTGGATTAGGCACAGATATAGGAACTGAAAATAAGAAAAAAAAATGTGTTTTGCCAGAAGAAATTATTGATACATCTTTAGTTACTAGAATTGCTTGTAAAGAAGATTATTTATCTTATCTAGATCAAAAATGTAGTGATGACGAATTAGTAGATTTCACAACTCCAAATTTACCACCTTCCTGTGTCATTTCTGCATCTAAATGCGAAAATATTGTACAAGTAGTCAATAATATGGCCAGTAATTGTGATTATTTATCTGCAACTTGTGACACAAAATCGACGAATTCAATAAATAATTTAATATATACATATACTCCTCGTAATGCCCCAAATGATAATTATATAATTTGTGGAAATGCCCATGGTTTAGATTTGGCAAGATTTGAGCCTGCTGTAATTCCTCACATTACTTCTCCAACTGAGCAATTTAAAATGGAATTTTGGTTTTTATCCCAAAGTTATGTTGGAAATCATTTTACCTCAATGACAATTGAATGGAAAGACCATATAAAGATAGAAGTATTTTTTAATCCTGCAACAAATAGATATGGAGCTAGATGTATTCCGAATAATGATGAGGCTCACAAAATGGAATTTGAATATGTTGAAGTAAATTATGACCAAAATAGATGGAGATATATTGTTTGTGGAGTTGATGCCACAACCAATAAAGCATATATGACTAATCTTATGGTAGAAAATAGGGTAGAAACCAGCTTTGTTCCAAGTGCAACATTAACTGAAGATTTTACAACTATGACAGTGTCTGAGAATTCCCAAACAAATTATGGAGTAACATACCTCAAAGAATTAAGATTATGGGATTGCTATGAATGTGCCTCAGATAGAGCCTTTGTTACATACTCAAGGGATGATCCATTCTTTGGAAATGTTGTAAATTATTTTAAATTTGAATCATCTTCAGGATTTTTACAAGATTACCATACAGGGTATCCTGACCCTGATGCTAAAGTCCAATTTATTACTAAAACTGATTTTAATGGATATGGTTTATTAGAACCAATACCTGATACACCGAATTGCAATGAAGGAGGACAAATGTATTATTCAATTAAAATGGGAGAAGGATGCGATACTATGTTTAATTTCAATATATTTAAACAAGATATAGTCTTTAAAGATATCCCTGCATCAAGAGGAAATAGTTATACAATGGAATTTTGGTTTTATGTAGAATCAGCAGATAATTTCACAGAAGGTATGAATTTAATTTATGAAGATCATATGACAATATCTGCCCATGCACATGAAATTACGGATACTGATTTAGATGTGTATTGTTTTCCCCAAGCATTTAGAGATCATTTAGATGATGTTTTTGGTGAAGACATGAAAAGGAGATATGACGAAGCAGAGAATAAAGCTGGATATACTTATGTGAATGGATATAGTAAATGGAATTATGTTAGATGCTCTTATAGTTATGATTTATTAAAATATTATATTAATGACGAGACTCCAAAAGATATTGATCCAGAAATTTATTTTAATATTTATAAAAATGACAAGCCTTTTAAAATGTTTATGAATAATTTAGTTAAATTTAAAATGAATTTTTCCCGAGATAATTATGTTCGTATTATTATCCAAACGATAAATATATATAGGGACTATATCCCCCAAAATATTGTAACTAAATATACTAAAATGGAGCAATACATAACTAATGTTTTTGAAAATCCTTATTATCTAATATTATTTTCAGTCAATTTTGCCGAAAATTATGATATTATTACAGACAAATTAAAATACTATGTAACAGACTATGAAATTTATCCAGAAAAAAACAATTTAGAACACTTCCTTGGAGATATAGATTCTAAAAGTTATAAAACTTATCCTCTTTATGACCCTTTTAAACTATGTAATTATGGTCAAGTTTATGATGAGGCAAACTCTTTTTGTAGATCAATTATGCAACCAAATAATTGCGATAAAGTTAAAACATTTTGTATAAATACTTTAAAATTCTTTTGGTGCCCAAAGGGCCAATATTTGGATGTTAATAATCTTATATGTAATAAGGATTGTCCCGAAGGATACACCAGACCTCCCGATGGTAGAGATGGATATGGAATGTGCTATATTAAAGCAGCTGATAAGCATTATAGAAATTATCCTTATAGAAATGCAGATCTAAAACAAGGAGTATATGAAACTAAATTCAAATGTGAAGATGGATATGTTTTAGTTAATTATAATTGTATTCCAGAAGAAAAGGTGGCAACAAGTGGACTCTATTTTAATTCAAAATATAAATTTAGTAATTTAATTGCAAGTTATAATAAATTAGATGTTCCAATTGTTAATTATTATGTAGATTTTTGGTTTTTATTTGATTTATCAGAAGAATATAGATTCAATATGCCTAATGATAATAAAAGATATACAATTTTTATTGCATATCCTCATTTTTTAACGAGATTTAAAGATAAAATTCAATATAATAATGGATATGTTTTATTAGAATATTATGATGTTATCAATGTGGCAGACATTAAATATAAGTGGAATCATGTCGTTCTAGAAAACTACCAAGTTGACGGGAAAACAGCAGCAGATACATTTAAATACATAAATATATATTGGAATAACGACTATAATAATCCGGTATTTTCCTTAAAAGTAAATAATGTGAATAGTTATGCTTTAGCCCAAATTGCTTTCTGTCATGAAATGAATGATGAATATTCAATATGCAATTTAGGCTTGAATGCCGTTACTTATAAAGTGTTTAAACCATATTGGGATGATGTGTATTATAAAGATATTAAAGTCTGGAACAGAAATGCCACTGCAATTTCATCTATTAACTCCTATGGCTCTCCATTAAACAATGAGGTAACTATGAATATAATAACATATCATCCATTTACAATAGATACAATAAAGCCTGGACTTGTTAAATCCTTGGTTACTTTTATGGGTAAAGAAGTTGATTTTATTTCAAAATTTAATACAGACGTTGTCTATGATAGTTCCCAACAATTAAATTGGGTAACTGGATATGATATAACTTTGCCGGATAAATATATTAATAGTCTTGATGTTTCTGCTTATACTGATAAAGTCAATACACCTCATTTCAGTAGAACCGATACAAGTTTTGATGCAAGACAATGTGAAGGAAATTGTCTACAATGTTTTAGTGGTTCAGAACACGATTGTATTTCTTGTAAAACTCCTTATTTAATTTCAGGAACAAAATGCACTTCTGTTACTGGATTTTATTTTAAAATTCCAACTGCAAACAAAAATGCATATGATAAAGTAGAATTAAATCAAAATTTATCTGGTTTTAAAGAAATTACTATAACATTTTATATGAAATTTTTGGGTAGTATTGAGCAAAGAGTGGGAATTGTACCTATTTTATATTTTTACGAAGATAAAAATTATTTAGGCTGGGACATTGAAAAACAAACTTATATAATAAGAATTTTTGATGATTCATCATCAACTTCAAGAAATATATATTCTTATAACAATAGTCGTTTATTTATAGGAAAATGGTCATTATTTTCTATTTCATTATATATTTCAGATTATCAATCAAAATTCCCAAATATGATACAATTTATGATTGATGAAAATATAATTGAGCCAATAATAGATTTATATGAAATACATAAAACAAGGATAAGATTTGATCAAATCTCAATAAATAATCAAATGAGTGCAGTATTTTATGATTTAAGAATATATAATAAGTTCTTTATTGGAGCATATGGCTTAGGCCAAGATGTATATACCTCAACTTATGGACAGCCTTTATTAATAAAAAGATTTGCATTTAAATCAACTTCAAGTACAAGCAATGACTGCATACTAATAGCTGACACAAATGTATTAGTTCAATCAGAAATATTATGCATTGGAGATAATAATCCATATGATGATCCAACTTTATCATGTGAGTCAGAAGAATTTAAAATAGTTGATGCATTAAATAGTATAATTGACTGCAATACATGTGATTCATACTGTGATATACATTATTGTACTTTTAATACAACTAAAAATTGCACATGTATTAACAATGGTCCAACATATTGGTTAAGATATGATTTTGGGGAAGAAAAACAAAAATTTTATTGTGAAAAATTAGATTCAATTAATCTAAATGAATATAATGATATAATTATTAATGACATAGGTGTTGGAACGGAAACAGGCTATATGGTTGAACTATGGTTTTATGTTGAGAGCTATATAGATAATTCTAATTTCCAGGGGGTCTCTATTACATGGGAGCATTTTATTAAAATTAGAATTAGTTTATACCAAAGAGATGGAATTAAAATTGACTGTTATCCTTATTCTGATAACAATGCTAAATATATAAGTGATAAAGCGGATAAAATTCAAACTTGGATATTTTATAGATGTTTGGTGGATAAGGAGAAGAAAAAAGTTAGTAGTAAAAGAAGTAGTCTAGATATTAGTAATATTGCTTTATATTCTGGGTCGGATACTACGACAACTTTAAAAATTAAAGATAATGCATTAGTTCCATATGGAGTTTTCTTATTGAGGGAACTAAGAATATATAATGCAAAGACTACTATTCTTACAGATAATTCCCATTTAAATTTAGATATAAGTTTATATATATCTTTAATAAATTACTTTAAAGGTAATTTCACAGATGTAGATGAGAATTCTCCAAGAGATAATTTATATGATACAGTTACAAAGATATCTCATCCCTTAATAAGTAAATTCGTAGATTATCCTTATTCTTATATATCCCAAAATTATTCAGAACTTATTTTATGTGAAGAGGGTTTTGAATACAAAAAAAATCCAGAAGGAATCTATCAATGTTTAGCTTTAGATCAAGAAGACTTATTAAACAAACTACTTTTGGACGACACTGTTTTCACCCCAGCTGATTTAGCCTCTAAAATTGAAAATATTTATAATATGGCTGTGACTGATATTGTCAATACTGTAACCAATGAGACTTCTTCTTTGTTCCAAGTTGATAGTGAAGGTTTAATTTCAATACAAGATCCAGCTATATCTGATAATTACTGTTCACAAAAAGGAATGATTCAAATTGTTCATGTAACAATGGCTTGCTATTGTATGGGGGGAGCCGTTGGAAAATATTGCCATTTAAAATCTGAAGATTATACCACATTAGAAAATATGTACGAAATATATTTCAATAAGGCAACCAAAACATATAAAGATTATATTTATCCAGTTTTAAATCAAGGCACTGAAGAAGAACATACATTTCTACAAACATTAAATCACTTAATAGAAGGTAATCAATTGTTCACGAAAGATACTTCTTTTATTACCGAGTTTACAAGTTGGTTGCATAAAAATGTTATTTTTAAAATAGATCATTGCGATTTAGAATATATTAAATTAGTTGATAAAATATTCACAACATTAATCTTTTTGACAAACACTTATAAAGCTGGTCTAATGAGTAATAATAAAGGAACAAAAAGAGATGCAAATTTAAGTTATGGCCAAGAAGAAGAAATTGATACAAATGCTGTTTTAATAAAAAAGCAATTAGAATATCTAACAGCTTTATGCTTTAGAGACACTGTAGATGGCTTATGGTCATATTATAGTGATAATATCCATGTTGATCTATTTAAAATTCCAAAAAATGGAGATAGAAACATAGACTCTATAATGAAGTCTCTTAAGTATAATAAACACGAGCCTTATTTCCAATTTGATGAATGTATAAATACTGCTAAATCACTAGATGGAAGTAATAACTTAAATGTGCAATATATTACTTGGATATATAGTCCTTATTATCACCATAACCGGTTAAATCATAATTATACTTCTCATTATATTGAAATTAAATTATATTCTGATAGTATAAGTGAAATTAGACTTGATGAATGCAAAGATAAGAAAAATATTACTTTTTATTTGTCTTTAACTAATCCGGTTTTAATTGATATTATCAATAACAATAGGATTCATTTTAAAGAAGGAAATATGTTTAAATCAGATGATAGAATATTCAGTGAACCACATTATATATTAGATAATGGTACTGTTTCTTTTATGACTTTGGAAGAAAGGATGGAAAAATATTATTTTGAATATTTATTGGTCTTTAAATCTATGGATGAAAGAAAAAGAGAATTAATCTCAGAAAACGTAGAATATAAAAATTTGGAAGATAATTCATATTTTAAATGCACTTCCTCACATTTAAGTGAATTTTTATTAACTTATGAATATAATCCCAAGCCTGATAAAATCTTAGGTAGATTCTATTTCTTGAAACACCTTAAATTATATATGAATTCCCAAAATTTAAATGGAAATTATGGTTTTTATGTTACAATACTTATTTTAGCATTATACTTCATTAATTTTTCGATAGTTAAATTATGTCTTTTTGTAAGAAAAAAGAAATTAGGAAATAAAAACTTTTTACTAATAGAAGACTTTTTGGTAGACTATGTATATCCCTATGGAAACATTGAAGGAGATTTCTTCTTAAATAAAGAAAATTTAAATAAAATTTATAACAACAATCTAAAACTAAAAAAAGAGAAAATGGAGAAACCAAAAATAAAAGATCAAAAAGATTTACTAAAACTAAAAGGTAAAAATGAAAGAGATGAAATCAATGATTTTAGAAATAAGAGGAAAAATGCCTATTTAAATGATAATAATTTAATGAATTATGGAGACGTCAAAAACAAGAAATTATATGAACAGTATTATAAAGAAATAAATGAAGAAGGGTACAATGATGACTATGAAGAAATTGAAAAAGAGGATAAAGTAAATGAAACAACAGAGGGCAAAATCAAAAATAGCAATAAAAATAGAAATAAAAATAATAACAAAAAAGATATTGAAGAAATCGTTGGAGCTTCTTCTGAGGAGGAATTCAAAGTAAGAAATTTAAAAGACAAAAAAAGCAATAAGAAAAAAGGTAATATTAAGGGTAAAAATAATTTTATGACTGAAATTGATAAATTCAGTAATGAAGATATTGAAGAAGAATTCAGAGAAGTAAAGGAATATAATAAAAAAAATAAAGTAAAGATTGACCAATTAATTCATAGTCTTCAAATATCAAACGAAAATTTAAGAATAAGAATTTTAAGCAAAATGAAAGTTAATTGTTGCGAATTTTTTTGCACAAATTTAAAGAATAGAATAATTTTTATAAATACATTTAGAGGTAATTATACATACTCTGCTTCTATAAAAGCTCTATGCTTCCCTTTATATTTACTAATTTTACTATTTGTCAATACTTTCATTTTTATATGCTTAAAAGATGAATCAGAATATATGGCTTATATCCAAAGTAGCAAAATGGACTTTATTTGGAGATGTTTGTTGCCTGTGGTAATTGTAAATATATACTTTTTTTTAACAAGATTTTTTTATAATTTGGACAACGGTAAAGTAAGATATTTATTATATGAGTTTAAAACAAGTAAAAAATCGTTCGACAAGCATTATTTTGCAATTTTAAAAAAAATAAGAAATATGATGATTGTTGAAACTGTATTTTTCTTTATTATGGCTATTCTTACATATATTTTCATTTTTGGTTTATTTGCTGTGTACCCACCTCAAGGAAAAACTATGTTTGTAAGTTTAGTAGTTGGAGTCTTTGTTGATTTAGTATTAAGCTTCCTTATTGAGTTTTTTATTGCGATATTGTTTCTTTGCAGGAAAAATCATGTTATAGTTATCTTATTAGATTATTTGAATAGATTAATAAGTTATAAAATGCTTTCTCCCTAAAGAAAAAAAATAATTTATTTATTTTAGTTTTAAATATGAATTTTTGAATTAATAAATGTTAATTTTATTTAAAAATAAACTTAAATATTTTTTCGCCATTTTTGGTTTATGGGGATTGGGGAT
>JAJMZR010000047.1:0-11976 GCA_023807225.1 Epidinium caudatum
AATCCCCAATCCCCAATCCCCAATCCCCAATATTATTGAGAAAAATTCATTTAAAATTTAAATAAAAATAACTAAATTAAAAAAATATGAAAAATATAATAAATTTATTTTTAATTTATATTTATTTAATAAAGCATATTGATAATCAAAGAATTAAAAGCTATTATACATCATATAAGCATGGTGAGAAAATATATATTGTTTCAGGAGCTATTAATTCATTTAAAGCACAAATTCCATATGATTTATACTATTTAGATATATGCACCCCAGATGAAGCCATTTTATTTCCTTCAAATTTAGGAGAAATAATCTTATCAGGAAAACCTTTTGAAACAAATTATGAGTTAAATATTAATAAATCTGAACGATGTATATTATTATGCTCTGAAAAATTATCTAGAAGAAGTTTTCATATATTAAGCAATTTAATAAAGAAAGAGTATTTTATAAATTACTATTTAGATAATTTACCAGTGGGATTATCAAAATCATATAAAAACAAAAATAAAACTATAAATAATGAAATAAGATTTGATAGAGGAATACCATTAGGATTTATTAGAAATGATACTGCATATATTTATAATTATTATAAAATTACTATTGAATTAAATAAACAAAAAATTTATGATGATATGGATAATGAACAAATTGAATATAATATAATAGGCTTCTATATAGAACCTTTCAGCATCAAAATTAATGATATAAATAAATGCCCCCAAAAAAGTAATATTTCAGAAAATCAAATATTAAAAAAAAATGAAGAAATATTTTTTTATTATGATGTAAATTATATTTATACTAATACTACATATGATGAAAGAATTAATAAGTATTATATTTCATCAAATTCAATTCACTGGAAAAGCATTAGTATTGGCTTAAGTATAATAACTTTTTTAACAGTTATTTTAGTTTATATATTTTTTCATTCAATAAAAAGTGTAAAAGAAATTGAGAATAATAGAGTTATTTCTGAAGAAGAAATAAACGAATATGGTTGGAGAAACATATCATTGGATGTTTTTAGAAGTCCATGTCATAGCTATTTGTTAGCATCAATTTTTGGTACTGGCATTCAATTATTTTTTGTAATATTTTATTCATTATTTTTTGTAAGCATAGGATTATTGAGACCAAGAAATGGAGGATCTTATTTTGCCATAATGGTATTAATGTATATTTTTTTAGGAGTCGTTTCAGGATATTCATCATCTCGTCTTTATATAATGCTCCGTGGGAAAAATTGGATAAAATTAACTTTAATTACAGGCTTATTTTTCCCAATGATTGTCATAATTCTTTTTTCTATAATTAATTTTATATACTTAAAAGAAAATTCAACTACTTATGTAGAATTTAAAGATTTTTATTCATTAATTTCAATTTGGATTTTAACTGCAATTCCTTTATTATTTATTGGTATAATAATTGGATCATATAGAAAAAAAATTAACTTTCCTTGTAATATAAACCCTATACCAGGAATAATCCTATATGAATCTATACCATGGTACTTAAAACTAAGATATGCTTGGATTCTAACAGGATTTCCTTCTTTTTTTTCAATTTTTGTTGAACTATTTTATATAATGGATTCTTTGTGGAAGCAAAATATATATGCTTTAAATAAATATCTATTAAGTTCCTTAATTATATTAATAATCACAAGTAGTGAAATTGGTATTTTATTTATTTATTTTAATTTATGTAAAGGAGATTATAGATGGTGGTGGAAAAGTTTCTTTGTTGGAGCTTCTCCTGGGATATATATAATATTTTTTTCTATTATCTATATCTTTAAAATGAAGTTATTGCATATTAATTCTTTTATCATTTGCTTCTGCTTTATGTTTTTATTATCGATTATTATTATACTTATTTGCGGATCTTTAACTCTTTTTTTCACTTTTTTCTTTATTAAAATCATTTATAGTAAAATCAATACTAATTGAAAGGAATATTTTTAAATTATATAAATATATTTTAAACGACTATTACTAATTGTTTATTTTATTATTTATATTATAATAAGAAAATATCTTTATATAAAGGAGATGTATTCTAAGCGTGTTCACTTATAAAAAGGAAAACATTTAATCTTGTATTTCAAAAATTTTGAAAACATTTTTTAATATAAAGATTTGATTACATAAATTATCTATTCCTTTTATATATAAAAAGAACACTAATATAATTGATATTACATCAAAAAATAGAAATAATACTTCAGTTATACTAATAGAATTTTTTAATCTTATTAATAATATTTTAATTGAATTTTTGCAGGGTTCACTATTAGTTATTTCTAAAATGTATATCACAATAATATTAAAAAACACTGAAGATGATGAAAGCATTCCTTGGTTCATTATTGTGTCTAATAATCCATCATATGAGTAATCATTTATTGATAATATCCCATTTTTTATATTTTGAAAATGTCTTTCAAATACACTCCTGAAATCATTAGACTCTGTAATTCTTGATTTTTCACAAAAATTGATTAAATATTTTGTTATATTTTTACTTGAGTTTCTAAATATATTATTATTCTGAATTTCATCTAAGTTTTCACTATTTAAATAATATAAATTTTCACAAGTGAAGTTTAGTTCATCTTCGAAATCTTGATATAAACTATGCACTTTATTTTTTTCTTTTTTATTATTAAAGGCAAGCTCTATATCATTATAAAAAGAATTGAGAATATAATCTGGCTCTTCATTTATGATTTTAGTGGAAACTTCTTCTATTGTATGATTTTGAAAAACCATCAAATCAAAAATATTAATTGCTCTATATACAGACAATTCTAATGCAATATTTTTTTGGATCAAAGTATATAAATTTGACTTCTGAGTAAAATAGTTCGTCCATAAAAATAATAATATTACATATGAAACTCCAAATACTATCAAATTAATAAGATATACCAATTTATATATATAAGTAATTCCTAAATCTTTAACTTCTTCTTTTGACATTATTCTTTGGTTTTTTGGAATATCATCAAGTTCATTCTTTTTATTTTCATCCATCATTTTTTTATAGTTTTTTTTATTCATTGCATTTGTATTATTTTTATTCTTATTTTTTGTTGTTAAAAATTGTTGATAACTAATATATAGATTATTTAAGTTTTTCATAGCTTCAATTGGATCATTATTATTAAATTCTAATAAATTTTCTAAATTTTCGATTTTTTTAGCAAATTTCGAGCTAAAGTTAAAATCTTCGTTATTAACATTTAATGTCATATTAATATAATTCATTATTTTAATTAGGATATTTTCAAAAAAAGCACTATATGTATAAACTGAAGTAGCTAATAGTAA
Organism: Epidinium caudatum; assembly: GCA_023807225.1. NCBI lineage: Eukaryota > Ciliophora > Litostomatea > Entodiniomorphida > Ophryoscolecidae > Epidinium > Epidinium caudatum. Next base: position 3,345 of record JAJMZR010000047.1, read on the forward strand.
AACTAATATAATATCAATAGTTATAAAAATATATATAAATGCCTCAATATAATTTGATTTTGAAAATAGGAGCTTATTTAATTTTTCATTAATTGAATTAAATTCTTGGTAATAAAATTTATAATTAAGAATCATTTCATAAAATTCTTTTTGATAGTCATTTAAAAATAAATTATCATTTTGGGTATCTTCATTTAATCTTTGAAATGGATCTTTAACTTTATTTAAAAGAACAATTGGATTATTAGTACCATTAACCAATATTTGAAATGAATTACATATGGTTAATATTGCTTCAGAAAATTCTAAATTAACAGTAGATAAAGTATAGTTAACTTTTCCTTGCATTATATTTTGGCTAATTCGAAAATAATAATTTTTTGTACTGAATAATGCATTATATTTTTTGTTTCCAATAGTTTTATGCACATTAGACAAATATACCTTTTTGTCCATCATATTCTTAGCTAATATGATATTTTGGCTAATTACAAATTCAGTCAAATTAAAATATTCATTTTGATTATCAGCGTAATATTGATTGGTAAATGTTTCAACTAGATTTACACATTTTTTTGACACTAGAATGCAAGCAACTCCTATAGTTGAAGAAAATAATTGAAAATATAACTTATAAAAATCTCTATATTCTAGTAATGAATTATTGTTATTATAAGTATCAGTTTGTAATATATATAAATAGAAATGCTCGATAATTAATATAACAAAAGAAGAAATAATTATAAAAAAAGCAAATTTTTTTATATTAGTAAATCCACCATTTTCATAAATATTATCTTTTCTTTTATTTCTTATCCCAAAATTTGTAACACCTCCCGAATTTATACTATTCGCAGTTGCTTGAGAATTAACACTTGAATTATCTTCCAAATATTGTATTTTCTCTGTTTTACTGTTTTTATTTGAAGATATTGGATTGTCATCATCTTCAATTTGACTTAATTTTCTTGGGTTAATCTTCTTTTCAGTTGATTTATGTCCTGTATCTTTATCTCTTTTATTTACATGATAAATATTATAATATTTAAGCGATATATTAAATGTTGTTATTTTTGATAAAATAAAATTTTGCAAAATCATATTATTTTTACTGAAAGAAAGATACTGAATTTCATTATTTTTTTCTAAATCAGGTTCTGATACTGCAAATAGCTTTTCTCTTGAATGTATACTTTTTTCGAAATCTTGTAATGTAATAAGAGTATGCTTGTAAATGCTATAACAACCATCAAATATTATGAAATAATTATTGTTGTTATTAAGTAAAGGTGTCAATTTTAATGATAATAATTTATAATATATTTTTGAGGAGACTTTTTCACATATAATTAATTTTATTTCTGAAAATTGCTTTTGATTCTTCTTATTGTTGGCAATCTTTAAATTTGTTCTCATATCTTTTCTGCTCGGTTTTCTATAAAATTCTTTATTTATAATTTTACTATTGTTTATACTACTGCTTTTTTCTTTATTTGTTTTCGTTTCAAAATTTAAAATATTTGACATAAACAAATTTATTTGATATTGCTTAAAAATTAGTGGAAATAAATCAAATAAATTATCATTTATATGAGAACATAAACTTTTTCCAGCTCTTATTATTTTACATTTTTTATATATGAGATCAACTGATAAAGATATAATTCTGTTAATTTTATTATTGTAAAATAAATCTTCTAATGATTGAATATTATCTCTTATTGGCAAATGAGAATTATTTAATGTTACATTAAATATTTCTTCATACATAATAGAGCATATTAATATTAAATGCTTTGAATTAGAAATATTTTCTAATTTATGGCTGAATAAATGCCTTTTATATTTTGAACTTTTCATTTCTTTTAATAAAACAGATAAATCTATTATTTTTTTAATTCTCCTATAATTTGAGCCGGCATTTATAATATCTTTAAGTTCTTTCAAAATTTTATGAGCTAATGAAATAAAACTGTTGCAAAGCATTAATTGAGTTATTTGAGTTTCATGATTGTCCAAAAACGACCGATTTTCTTGATTTATTATTTCTAAAATAAGTCTTTCATTTAATGATAGAGTAATATTATTATTTTTGTAATCTGAATATATCAAAAATAAAAAATTAATAAAAAAATAAGAATTATTATTTAAAGATTCCTTCCCTTTTTGCTTATAATTTAAAATAAGTTTTTTCATTAAATAAAAATATTTATTTTTGCCATCATATATTATATCAAATAAATTCATTAATTTATTATTATTTTCATTATAATTATAGCTTTCTTCATTATTAATAAATTTTTCTAGTTCATCATCTGAAGACTTTGTAGATTTATATTTTTTTAAATATTTTATGAATTTTTTACATAACACACAAGTCCCACAATTTATGTAATGTTCATTAATTTTATCTTTAATGATAAATTCATAGTCGTTTTTTTCTGATAAAACAAAAAAATAAAAAAAAATATTTTCCATTTGAGTTTCTCTCTTAATTATGATATTATAAAACGGATTATAAATAAAATACATATAAATCATTATTATTAGAAATAGTATAATGCATATACAGAGAAATAAAGTATTCAATATTGAATTTTTCCCTAATAAAAGAGCAAAAACTATAATAATTGTTTTCGTAAAAAATAGACATACTTTAGTTTTGTTCAAAAATGAATTTTTCATAAATAAATAACTATGATTTTTTAATTTATATAAGAAATAAAAGCAAAAAAAAATTTGTTCGAAATACATAATAAAAAAACAGAATTTACCTAATCCAGAATTATTAGTTGTTGATGCAATTGATAATAATAATTTTATAGATAGCATAATTATATCAAAAAAAGAACTAAATTCATCGTATGGATATTCAATAAAGTCTGGGACAAAATAATATAGATGATTATATAAAAAATTTTTTATTATTATATATAATTGACCAATAAAAAAAAGGCTTCCAACTATAAATTGCTCCCCATTAAGAGTAAAAAATAAATTAAAAAATATCAACATAAATGCTCTAATATAAACCAATTCTATAAAATTTATTATTATTTTAATATATACATGACTTATTTTGAATTTTTTTATTTTTATTAATAAATATAATGAAACAAAAATTAATATTAATACTATTAAAATTAGTTGCCTTATCAATATTTGTATTTTACAGAAATGATTAGTAATAAAAGAAACATAATTTAGGCCAGTATTTCTCTTATTCATATTTTCTAATTTAAAACCTCTGAGAAATATTTCTAATTCAAGAAATATATTTAAAAAAATTTCTATTAATGCGAAAAAAATATGAATAAATTTTATTCGAGTTAAACTCTTATAACTATTAATAAAATAATTATCATGATTTATTATTTTACTAATTTTAATATTGTAATAATTCTTATAAATATTTTCATTATTTTTTATTCATTTAGCTTTATTACAATTAAATTATTTATTTCTTCAGGAATTAAGTTTATTAAATCGAAACTTTTTTGAATTAAATCAATGAAATTATCTTCATATTTTTTCCATAAAATCCAGTAATATAATGATAATAAAGCAACAAATATGATATAAATGGAAATATATAAAATTTTTATATCTTCAACAAATGAATAATAAGAAGAATTCATTACATCAATTAATTTAGTATATAATGGTTTTACTAAGCCAGTTAGCGTTTGGTCGATAACAGACCATATTTTATCAAAAATTAAATCAGATATATATTCTTCATTTCTTGTATTATTCATAAAATATTGAAAAGATATATATCTTAGCAATCCAAATATTTCTATAGATATTTCTTTAAATCCATTTTCAAGACTTCTAGTATTATTTAATAGTATATCTCTATTATAATTATTAACTTCTATAAACTCTTTAAAATCAGTATAAATATATTTTTTAAAAATATCTTTATATGCTCCTTTTAAAAATGAAGTAGTTTTAGAAGTCGATATCAATATTTCCTCAAATTGATATGACATATTGAGGAAACAATGAAAAAAAAAATAATAAGAGTTTTCTGGTCCTTCAATATTAAAATTAGGTATAGAATCATTGAATAAATATTGCTTTATCACATCTACTCTTAAAATTAAATAATTATGTGAAAATTGAGTATGGTTATATACTTCAGTAAATTTTGTTACATTTCTAGAATATAGAAAAGAATTAATATATTTAAATAAAATAACAAAATTAAATAAGAAAAATAGAATCAGTAATTGGATAAAATAGAATATAAAAGAACTTGCTTTTTTGTTTGATGCTTTATAATCATTTAAAGCTTTAAATTTTGCAATGTTTATATCATTCAATTTTACATTAGTAACATATTCTTGTTGTGATTCTTCTTCATTTTCTTCATTTCCAAAAAATTTGTTTAATAATTTATTTGAAAAATTTTCTGAAGAACTTTTTAAGTCTTCGAAAACTTTTTTTTTAATTGTTAAAAATAAGTTTATAGGCTTTTCCCGGTCATCATCTAATTTGTTCATCATTTTCCAAAATATAAAAGAATTTACTATTGAGCCTGTAAAAACTATAAAAAATATGATAATATTTATTACTAAATATTTTCTTGTATCTTTTTCGAAATCATTTAATAATATTAAAGTTAGTCTTTCAATCGTCATATAATATCCATTATTTAAATTATACATTAATTCATATATGTATTTATTATTCATATCCATTTTTTCTGAAGTAGATATAGTACTCACATAAAAAACAGCATTAGTCAATTTGCTTATTGCTGACAAAAATGGCTGCTCATCAATTTTTGGGATTCCATTTGTTAAAGTTTTAAGGTTAATTTTTGTTGTTGATAGGAAATTTAAATATTCTTCAGAATATTCAATTTCTCTACTATTAAAAATATTAAAAAGCTCGGTAAATTCTAAACGATAAACCGATAATTCTGCTTTTATATTATTCATATAATCTTCTCTAGAAAATCCAATTTCAGTTATATTATCTGACAATAATTGGCTATCTATTCCAGATAAAACTGATTCTATAGTAAAATATTTAGTATAACATATATTACTCATTATTTTATAAGATTTTGATAAATAATCAAATTTTTTAATATTATTATTTAAATACATATAAGACAAAATAAATTCAATAGTTGATATTGTCATAATAAATAAATATATATAAAAATCAAAATATTTAATTTTTTTTGTGCTTCTGACATCAAAAATATTCATTAAAGAGGTTGTTGCATTTCCAATGAGATCTCTCCCCATATCTCCACTGCTTTTTTCATTTATTTCATTACTAGCAGAAACAGAAGATATTAAATTATTATTAAGTAAATTGTTATCATTATTTTCATCTTTTTTATAATCGGCTTTCATATTTTTCATTTTTTTATATATTTCAGGATTTTCTCTCAATTTTATATCTAATCTTTTTGTAAACTTATTTACATCTATTTTTATTAGAGGTTCTTGGGCTTTTCCAACAGTGTATCTTTCTTTATTTGGCCTATGCTTTATTAAATTTATTTCATTTCCATAAAAAGGTAATATATTAATGAAAGTTTTTATTCCAAAAGAATCCTTTGTTTGAAGTTCTAATATTTTATCTTTGGTTAATATAAATTCAACTCTTTCTTCATTTGATGATGACTCCTCTTCTATTTTGTTTTCTCTTTTTTTCTTCTTTTTCTTCTTTTCCATAATTATATTCGATTTTTGTTCTTCATCTTCATTTTCGTTCTTTTTTTCTCTTAAATTTCTGAATCCAGATTTTTCTTTAACTATTACAGTTCTGATATAGTGCATACTTAATAAATCGAACATTATTTCATTTTTAAAAGGGGGCTTTAATTCTTCAGATGGAATTTCATCTTTATTATTATTTTTCTTTTTTTGTATTTCAGAAAACTTGAAAACAAAGCCTATTATTTGATCTTCTGTAAATTTCATTTCAAAAATTTGTAAATTAAATTTATTTTTATTAGATGCTTTAATTAATTCTTGAATTGGCCTTTCCTTATTTTTCATTTCATCGTTTTTAGGATAAATTATGTCAGGGTAAACCCATACTATTTTCTTTGGCTCCGTTGTATAATCTTTATATTCATCAAATAAATTTATATTATTATCTTTTGTCGAGCGAATTAAAATATTTAATTTAATAACATATTTTTTTAATAAATCCATTGTCAGTCCGAGATGAATTGAACTTGAAGATATACCTTCTATGTTAAATTCAGGATTTGCTAAAATATAATATGAATAATTTGACTTAATATCACTTGCTTCTAGTTGTGCCTTTATTATAAAACTATTATTAAAATCAGTATCGTCGAAAATTGAAAATCTTGCATTAAGTGGGACTAAATAGCCCATCTTATTTTTTATTAATATAAAAGTTTTCTTTTTTTCGACACCACGAAATGAATCCTTATCAGAATTCTTTTGAAAATGTAAAGTTTTTATAAATTCTTCGACCTTTTTTTGATGGCCATCTATAAAGATAGAAGGAATTAAAACTTCCAATGATTTATTTATTATTTCTTGTTTTTGATAACCTATTAAATAAATTAAACTATTTGAAAATTGAATTATATTACACTTTCCTTTTTCATTTGAATTAACAAATAATAAATAATCTTGATTATCTATAATATTAGCTTCTAAGTTATTGTCAAATTGTTGGTTTTCTTTTTCTAATTTTTTAAAATTTTGGACTTGATGTTCTTCATTTATTTTTTTTTGGATTTCTTCACTCTTTTTATTTGCCCATAGAATTTCTCTTAAAAACCTTGAATATAATTGGGCAATATTTTCATTCTCAATATTTATTTTTTTATTTTTTAAATTATTTTCCCATAAATGATTTATTTCTTTTAAATATATATTTAATTTTTCTCCCAATTTGTAAAGCTTTATGTTATTTAAATTATTAGTAATATTAGTTGCGAAAATTCCCCAAAATTCAACATATAATTTAGTGCAAGAAGAAATTAATTCTTTTAATTTTTTATAATTTTGGTCAATAAATATATCTTCTTGCTCTATTTCATTTCCTTCATTTGCATTTTTAATTTTCATTTTTAGTATTTCATTTTCGAGGCAAAATACAATGAATTCTTCCTTAAGATCACTTTTCATTTTTTTTATTTCTTCTAAATTCGCTTTTACACTATTAAGGTTATATTTTTTGGAAAAATTAAATTGGATAAAATATAACCTTAGTATTTTACTGTAAGGAAATTTCTTTATTGCATTATTAAAAAAAGTTGACATATAATTCAATAAACATTGCTTTTGAACATTAAAATTTCCATCATTATTAATAAATTTTATTAATGGGCAATCTTCTCTTAAACAACTTTCATTATGAATTTTGATAAAACCCTTTAATAAAATATCATATTTTTGGCTACCTTTTTCATTATATTTTAGATTATTGTTATTATCCTTAATAAAAGAATTAATTAAAATTGTAAGATATCTTGTTTTAGATATGCAAGAATTAATATTATTAAAACTTGAATGTTTATAATTAAATTCAGTTTTATAAACTTTATAAAATATTATTGAACAAAATGTAATTATTGGATACCCGAGAATGAGTAGATAAATTAGTCCATTTATTGATGAATCCTCACAAATTTTTGCCAATAAAAGAATAAAATATGTCCAAAATATTATACTATTCCTTAAATTTAATAATGTTTCTAGTCTATAATTTTGATAAACTGGATTTTTATATTGCTTATAAATTAAAAATATTGAAGGTATCAATAGAATTATTATAGATAAATATTCATTTTTAATAAAAATATAATTTAATATGTATATATATTTTATTATTATTAAAATAACATCAATAATAGTATTCAGTTTTATAGTTGTTTGTTCAAGTTGAAAAGGATTAAAACAAAAGTAATTTAAAAAAGTTAAATATATTATTAAAGAAATTGAAGAAATTGTGCCTAAAATCGAATAGATATAATGAAGTTTAGTCCAGCAATGAAGAGTTTTATTGAGCATAAGACATCTGTATACCATTAAAAATATCTCATTTAAAGGAATAAATAAAAAAACAGTTAATGGAGATATTATTATATGAGTAACAGTTAATAATCCATTATATATTTTAGAATTATTTTTTCTGTTTAGAATTTGCATTATTATTATTAACATTAAAATAAAATTTAGGACAACAACTACAAAAAAAATAAATGTGTAAGCTCTTTGAAAGAAATATAATATCAATGGATTAATTCTTGCAGAGCCTAATATAGTGATTATTATTTGAATATTTTGCTTTGGAATTTTCCATACCATCGAATGGGGTTCATCAAAAGCATATGAAATTAATTGAATTGTTTCAAAAATATGTAAAATATATAAAGTAAAAATACTAGTTTGATTCTTTTCGTTTATCATTAAATAAAAAAAATTATAAACTTTCGTTTTAAATGTTTTTTCTTCAGATGAAATTTCTTGATTATAAAATATATTTTTTGTTGATTTCATTTATTTTTTCAATTATTTTTAAATATATATAAAATTTTTAAGAAATGGGAATAATCTTTATATAATAAAATTGTGTAAAAGGGGGATTGGGTATTGGGGATTGGGGATTGGGGATTGGG
>JAJMZR010000048.1:0-11948 GCA_023807225.1 Epidinium caudatum
ATCCCCAATCCCCAATCCCCAATCCCCATTATACAATTATATTTTTTAATAAAAATAAATATCTTAAATTATTTTAAAAGCAATAAATAAAATATATTGTCCTTTGCAAAGAAAAATTAACCGCTTAAAATTTGAAGTTTATTTATCAAATAGAGTTTTATATCTATTAATCTTTAATTTATTTAATCCTAATAATTATATTCTAATGATATTTTAAATAATTTAATAATTTTTTCTCCAATTTTTTCTTTATTCTCTCCACTTATTTTAATATTTGCTCTTGTTCTTCCATTAATTTTTTTATTAAATTCAATTATAATAGTATTATTATCATCAATATACACTGTATAAATGTTTTCATAAGATAATTTAAACATTAGTTCAAATTTGGCTTGTTTTATTAAATAGAATTCATTAACCCCAAAAACAAGCAAATTTTGTTCTCCTTTTTCTGTTTCATAGGGAACACTTCCAATATAGTCATTGAATGGTTTCTTTTTAAAATCTGGAATATATTTATTAACAGTGTAAATAACTTTAGCATCAATCCAATTATAAAATCTAATACATTTAAATTTGCCATAGAAAGGCCTTGGAAATCTTTGTTGAACAATATTATCATCATTGAAATTCCAAGTGTTTTTAATTCCATCAGTAGTTTTGCTTATTAAATCAACAACCCCACTTACAGGCTTAGAGACTAGACCTCCTAAACCTTGAAGCATTCCTTTACCTAACCCTTTTAATTTCTCTTTTTTTGCACCTTCTACGGGCTTTCTAACAACATCTGTAACACCATAAAATATTCCAGTCATCATAGAAGATATGCCATATCCAATTCCCTCAATTACATTCTTTGGCTTATGCATCATTTTTTTTCTTTCTCTTTCATTTATATAATTATCATCTAGAGAAAGTAATAAAATTTCTTTAGAGAATCCACTTGTTATTTTTGAAACTGTATTCAATGTACCATCTAAGGTATTTTTAACTAGAGATTTAGTTCCATCAAAAATACCTATTGCACCCTCCAAGGGTCCATTTACTATTCCTTTTGCTGGCTTTTGGAAAAAATCTTTAACTCCAGTTCCCAAAGATTTTATTAAATTTACTGGAGTTCCTAAGATTTCCATGTTTACTCCTAATTTCATCATTTGCAAAATTGCATAGTGACGATATGTATCTATTATACTTGAAAAAATAATATTTGATTTGCCACTTATATTATATCTAATATCTTTATTTAAAGTTAAATTTGTTTTTTCTATATTACTGACAAATATTGTTAAAAATTTTCCTAATACTGGATTATTCAGCAATAGCTCATTGAATAACTTATCCTTATTTTCAGTAATAAAACTAAAGTTTATATCAATAGGAGAAGTTTCCAAAAAGCATAAATATATATTATCATTATTATCTTCTGAATCTCCTTCATAAGTTAACCAGGGAGAATATGAAAAATTATTATTTATTATTATATGATTTTTTGCATTTTCTTCATGTGATAAGTATAATGGATGTATTTTAGTAAATGAAGTCTTCAAATAGCATGTAATATTGTTCACTAAATTTAATATGGCACTTAAAAGATTGCTTTCTAAATTTAGATTAAATGATTGAATCAAAAATTTTATTTTCAGAATTTTAAAAGTATTTTCTTTTAAATCATTTTCCGAGGAATAAACAGCATTAAAAAAATCAGGCGCATTAGCTTTATTTAATCCAGATTCATAATTAGGGAATATTACTATGGGGAAATTGGTAAATGGAGATATTTGATTATCTATTTCAAAATATTTAAATTTAAGTTGGATATCTTTTTTATATTTCTCCTTACTTGTTTCTGTTCCATAATAAAACTGGATATTTTCAAAAGTAATATAACATAGCTCAATTCTATTATAGTTCGCAAAATTTTTACCATTGCAAGTAGTATAAGCATTATCTCCTATAATAGATATCCCAAGTTTTTCTATCTCTAAATGAAACTCCATTTGTTCAATTTTTGAAGTAATCTCTTTATTTCTGTTATCTTTATCTGATATTTTAATGATGAATTTTTCCCCATCAGTACTTATTGACATTACTATAATTTGGCCAAAGTAGTAATTATTATAAATTTTAATTTCCTCTGTGTAAGGATACATTTTTATTTCTTCATTATCCTCATTTTTAATTACTATTAAATTTTCAGGTGATATTTCATACTGAGTTGTATGATTTATCATTATAGGACATTTAGATAACTCTCCAAAGCCAAAATTGAATCTCATTATCTTTTTGGATTTTTGACTTGGCCAAGCGAAAATTGATTTAGAGCCAGGGTCTAAGAATATTTCACTATTCGGATATCCTTGTTGGTACACTTTCATAGATATACTAGATGAATAATTATCAACTCTTATCCTGGCATTATTTATCTTTGCTTCAGTAAATGTCAATATTTTGCTAATTTTAAACAATTTTGTGGATATATTTATAAATTTTCTTTTTGTTTTGCTTCCGTTTAATAGTTGTATAGTTATCAAATTTTCATCTTGAATATAAAAAGGGAGAGAATAGTCCCATTTGTCGTTTTTGTCATTGATTGACATAAAAATTTCACATTCTTCTCCTCTTCCAAAGAAGTAAAATGCTTCTCTTTGATTTTGTAAAATAATAACCTCTTCATTTGATTTAGTTCTTAAAGTCAAAGTATTTTGCAATTTATTATATATAATATATTTAGGAGCAAATTCAATCATATTACAATATAAATCTAAGTCTTTTGTTAGCAGGTAAATTGTATTTTTCATTACAAACTCAACATATTTAGTTTTTAAATCTTTTATCTCATTTTTATTATTGTTTGTCTCATTTGGTTTATATTTGCATTTAATAATAGTTTCAACTCCAATTGCATCCAAAGAAAAAGGTTCACTTATATAATTTTTATATTTCAAGTGGATCTTTTCTAAATCATTCTTAAGCAAAAAAATATTTCCTCTTTTTTCTGCTAAGCCTTCAAGTGAAATTTTTCCTGGAATTTCTTTAATATCCTTTTCTTTGCTCTTTCTTTTTCCATAATAAAAAGATAGATCTTCACTTGCATGATTCAATAAAATACTATTTGGATGCAATATAGCAGTTATTTTTCCTTTTATGATTATTGAGCACAAAATGTCCATTTCTTGTCTATCTTTATCCTGAAATTTTATTACTTGAGAGGCTTCTTCTTTTTCTTTTTCTTTTTTTGGTACTTTATATAAAGTAGTAGAATTAATTGTTTCAAAATCCAAAACTTTAATTTTCATTATTAAATCATCTTTTCTTGACACTAAATTACAATTTGTTTTTTGATTTTTTGGCAATAGTTTATATTCTGAAAATTTTCCACTTTTACTAATTTTCATTGAGTAATAAATGTCAAAAGGCAATAAATTTCTCAAAACATAATATGTTTTTATTTGTATTATTCTGTAGGGAGATTCTTCTTCTGGTGAGGAATAGTATAAACTAGCATATATTCCTTGAAATTCAATTTCTTTTAATAAATCATTTGTGCTCATAAAAACCATTATTTTTATTTTTCTTGTTGTCTTTTCCCCTATTTTAATTAAAATATATCCATCCATATATTCATGAGGTATTGGAAAAATTTCTTGAGAGTGCAAATTTATATCTGTTTGCTCATGCTTCTGAGATTCTATCTTTATATTAATTGTAAATTCAGTTTTATTCTTGAAGCAAAGAGGACTAAATAAATATATAGATTTTTTTTTGTCGTCTAAGGAAACCTTCGAAACAATATATAAATATTTTGATACCTCTTTACTTAATTTTGAATTTGTTCTAATATTTAATTTCATTGTAGATATTTTATCTATTTTTATTTCTTTTTCTTGTAATGAAAGGTCATTATCTTTTAAATTGATTTTTATTATATTATTATATTTGTCACCATCTTGGGAAGAGTTGTCATTATTTAAATCTCCACCTTCTTCTATATTTGTTTTCTCTTTATATTTTATATCATATGAATGACAATTTTCTATTAGTTCTTGATTCTGATTTAAAATATTGTTATCAGCATTATCATTATCTTGAGCATCTTCTAAATAAATAGTCTTACCAGAATAATTATACAATGTATGGTTTGATATTTCCATTATTTTTTCTTTTTTTTCTTTTTCTTCAATTTTTTTCTTTTCACCAAAAAATCTTTCTTTTGGATTATCTTTCATTTCAGTCAATCTTTTATATGACTCAGTCCATCTGATATATATAGGATACAAACATGACACAGTTAAATTGCTTATATTTATATTAAGTGTATTATCTCCTTTATAATTACTCATTATATTTTCGATTTTATTTGCTTCTTTATTTTTTCCAAATTTTATTTTTTTCTTCTTTTTCTCTGAATTATAATTTTCAGTTACTCTATTATAATAATCTTCATTTTTGCTTATTTCCAATTTATATAAATATTTTTGATTTGCTGAATCGGTAATTTGAACTAAAGTACAATTTGTTCCTTCAATTAATGGCTCCCAAATTCCTGATATATAGTTATATATCATTAAGTGAAATTGGAAATTAATTTGGGAATTGATTATATTGTTTAACAGTACAGTTTGGGAATAATATTCTAACTTTGGAAAAGTCAAATGCAAGAAAGGGAAAAAACTATTTTCTTGGTTATCAATTAAAATAATATCAAATCCATCCACATTATACTTATCTATTGTTGAAAAGTTTGTAATTGTCTTTTTTTCTTTTTTTCTTTTTTCGCCGGATGATTTTTTACTTTTGCTGTCTTTATTATATTTTGAACTTTTATTACTTTTTGAATCTATGTTTTTTTCATTCTTTTTTGATGATGTATCAATTATTGTATTTTTACTTTCATAGTCCTCACTTAATTCATTTTCTTCGTCAGTATTTTCCTGCTGTTCACCATATTTACTATTATCACAACTATCATAACTGCTATCATCGTCACTATCTTCTGAATTAATTTCTTCTCCATTTTTATGATTTTTATCTATTATTTCATTTTTTTGCTTTTCTTTGCGCTCTTTATTATTATCTTTATTATTTTCTTGAATTTTTTTTTCATCTTTTTTATCCTTATTATTATTTTCATTTCCTTCTTCTTTTTTATCAACATGCTCTTCAATGATTTTATTTTCATTTTTATTATCAACATTATCTTTTTCTTTGAATTTTACTTTTTTTATTTTCTTCTTTTTTTCTTCTTCTCTTTCTTTTTCTCTTTTTTTCACTTTTTCATCATAACTTTTTTTTTTGTGAGTATAATACAGCAACGAATCATAATCTTTTTTATAATCAGAATTTTGTAAATAATTAAAATATAGCATAACTTTTGAGAATAGCATTATATTTTTAAAGGACAAATTTGCATTAATTTTGGATACTTTAAGTAAATTTTTATTTCTTTCCATAAAGATATCAGAGGTTTTATCATAATTTAATATTTTTTTACTAGAATAACTAAAATTAAATTTATCACTTAATTTCCTTTTGTCTATATATATTTTTTCTGAATATAAAACTTGTTCTAATTTACATATGAAAGGAGATATATCATTTATAATAACTTTCATTTTATAATCTTTTCTTTCTTTCATTTTTTTCTCTAATCCACCTATAATTTTTTCATCATTTGTTGTATTTTGAATTGATTTAATTGCATGTTCATATGCTTTTAAATCATTTTTCATTTGTTTCTTTATTGTTATAATTTTTTCTTTGTGTATGAAAAATTTAATTTCAGTTTTAATACAATACATTTCTTGATTTATATTCGTTAAGGAATCACTCAATAAACATATTAGTGGATTTTGAATTTCTACTTCGAATTTCATTGCAGGGAAATTATCTTCATTATCCTCAAATGAATTAGGTAAATTTTTATCATCAGGATCATAAAAAGGCATACCATCTATGAAAAAAGTTTGAATTAAATAAATTGAATCTATTCTTATTAAAAATTTTAACCCCTCTAATTTAATATTGTAGGATTTATCATGATTTGCTTCTATTTTCATTCTTGCATATAATTGAGATTTATTGATATATCCTCCAATTTCTTCTTTATTATTAATGTTATTTATTAATTTATCTTCTCTTACCTCATCTGCTTCATCATTTTCTTCATTTTCAATGTTTATTGTTTCACATTTCTGAATTTTTTTTAAAACAAAAGAACCAAAGTTAGATAATTCAACTAATATTTTATTAATTTGTGATTTTCTTCTTAAGCCATTTATTTTCTTAAATTTAGTTTTATCTTCATTTATTTTAATTATATTTTTAATTTCATTAAAAATAAAACTATCTTTTTTTTGTTCTTGATTTAGATTTAAAGTATCAATAATTTCTTCAAAATCACAAGAGGCTTTTCTTCCCCCGCTGCTCTCTCCAGGTATGGATTGATTTTTATTATTTCTATCAATTCTATCATTACCATTATTATCATATTGGTTAATTAATTGAGAAAAATCAGATACAATTACTTCTTTATCATTTTTCTCAGTGATTGAAAACATTTCAATATTTCTCACATGAAGTCCCATTCTTGAACTATAATCTTTTCTTTGTTTAAAAAGTAAGAAAAATTCATCTAAAATTAATTGAGCCAATTGTCTCCCATTATCTAAGAATATATTCAAAGACACTCGATTGACAAAGAAAGTTATAAGCATATTCATATATTTACTTAAATCTATATTTTCATTATTATTTATATTGCTAATAATTATATTATTATTGCTTGAATTTCCATTTGAACTTATTGTTATGCCACTTTCTGTTCTGGTTAAATTAATCGATTTTAAATTATCCTTTTGGTATTTGTACTTTGGATAATCATATAATTTCTCTTTTTCATCTGTATACATTATATTTAGATCATTGCACTGCAATAATAATATATAGTCTTTTTGTCTTAAATTTAAATCAAATTCATTAAAATATATATCAAATTGGAATGAGGTGTCGATTTCGCTGGGAGGCAATTTCAAATCAGAAGGAGTATTATTTGTAAAATGCATATTAATTATTCCATTTGTATTTAAAAGAATCTGAGTACCGTCGTTTCTTGATATATTGCAATTAGTTAACCTCATTTGATATGTAGATAGCCAACGCCAATCAGTAGGATCTTTAAGTACTTTTCCTGTCACTTTATTATAATAAGCTTGTATATTTATTAATCCAAGCTCTGCTATGAAATAATCTGAAAAAGAAGGTCTTGGCTTCAAAAATAATTGAGGAGAGAATATTACTATATCAAGTTTTAGAAAAGTCATTTCCCTTTCATCTTTTTGACTCGCTTTTTCTCCTGATTTATTTTTATTTTCATTTTTAATTTCACTGTTTAATGAATTGAAGATATTTTTAATGTTATCTTTTTGGGCATTTTTTATTTCACTTTTTGTTGAATTTATTATGTTATTTTTATTAAGATTATCTTCTTCACTAGTATCACTGTTTACAGAATTAAATTCATCATTGATAATATTATTTTCATTCACTATTTTTTGGTCATTATTTTCTTCTTTTAAAATAAGTTCATCATTAGAATTATTTAATTTATTATTGTTAATAATATTATTTTCTTCATCAACTCCATTTTTATTTTTTTCATTTTCATTAATTAGATTTTTGTCTTCATTTTTATTATCTTCATTAATAATATTTATGCCTTCATTAATGATTTTATTTTCAGTATTAATTTTATCTTCATTATTTATTTTTTTCTCATCATTAATTTCTTTATTTTCAATTTGGTCTTTATTGTTATTGGAAGTATTTATAGTAGTATCATTTATAATGTTTTTGTTTTCATTATTAACTTTACTATCATTATTAATATTTTTATCTTCATTATTAATATGATTAAAAATTTCACTGTTATACAATTCTCTTTCTTCTTCTTTAATTTCAGGAGCTCCTAAAGCTCCAAGAAATTCAGTCAAAAAATAATTTAAAAATCTTAAAAACTGCTCCTGTGTATATACTAAAAATACAGTATTAATTTTTACTTCAGCAATTCCTCCATAATTGTCTTTAAATTTAGGACAAAATTTTTGAAAGCTATAATAAATAAATGAAATCATTTCATTATTTATTTCATTCCTTTCGTTTTCTTTTTGTTTTAATCCAAAAATTTCTACCTTATTTTTTGGATTAAAATCTTTTTGTGAATTTATAACAAAAGGATACTCACATAAATCATAAATTTGTGTATTACCCAAAGAACCCTTAATAAATAAGTGATCTGTATACATATCAAAATCCATTGAACTTTCATTTAGTTTCACTTCATGATAAAATATATTTAAAATTGGTTGAACTAGAATAATATTGACTTTTTTGAAGTTAATATGAATTTTCATATATATATAATTATTTTTATCACATGTCGGATAAAATGTTTTATCTTCTTTTGGAGAAATAAATTTTTGTTCTAATAATTTTTCGTTTGGGTCTTTCAATTCCTTTTTAACTTTGCTTTTTAAATAAGTATTATGAGTTAAAAAAAATAGTAATTTCCTTATAGTATCTGGAACCCAAATTAAATATAAATAACCGATGTTTAAATTAATCCCTATTTGAAAATTGGTAAAATTAGGAGATTTTTGGTCAAATATTGTTATTTCCATATTGAGCAATTTTACTTCTTTATTAATATCATCTTCACTATTTGCCATAAGTTGAAAATCATTAATTACATTTTGGATATCGTATAATTTCAACCCAGAAATACTTATTCCCATTTTTGAGTCATATACCCTTAAATTCATTGTTAAACTCATTTCATTTATGCTTAATGTAAATACTTTTTGGTTATTATTCATATCATTTAAATCATCATTTATATATAAAAAGCAATTTAATGATTTGAAATTAATTTCTGTTCTGAAAAATATTTCTTCATAGTCTACAACTTTTTTCTTTTGTTCATCGATTATTACCTGAGTTTTATCTTCATATGAAAATTTCATTTCTTCTATTCTCTCATTAAGGCATATATCCCATTGCTTGAATTTCTTTTCATTTGGGAATTTTAACTCAATTGAACCTGAGCCGTTTGAAATTAAAATAATTAAATTATCTAAAGTTGATTGAACTTCAGAATCTTTTAAATAATAATATCCATTGTATTCATTATCTTCAGCAGATTTATAAAAATAAATATATCCACCACTTAATATCGCGAAATATTTCTCGTATACTCCTGTATACCAATTTCTTTTAAGTAAAGTTGTTGCTGCCTTTGTATTTTTAGCTATATCTTTTTTTTCCAAAATTAATTGACTCCATACATCTTTTTCTTGGACTGGGGACATGATTTCAGTTATACACAAAAGAATATTATATAAATATTCAGTTATGTGCATGTTTATATTATCAATTGAAAAAACTAATTTCATTAGAGCATATTCATGTGAAGAATACATTTTTTTATTTAGCATAGAAAAAGTCATAATTAACTTGACTTCATTAATTAAATAAAAAGGATTTTTATTTTTTACCAGATCCTTTACGTTTTCATAGCATTGCATAGAAATTGTACCTAAATCAACATTATAATGCTTATTATATATATTAAGTGAATCTTGATGATTTAATAAATTCATATTCAAAGTATCCATACCACCCTCGCCAACTTCTAATACTAATATTTTACTATTTTTTATATCATATTTATTAATTGGTATTAATATTTTTCTCGGTGTAATTATTACTTTAATATCATTTTTTTTGTTAATATTATTTTTAACGACTGACTTTGTTTGCCTTTTAAAGCCTTTATATGTTTCCATGACATTATTTTTTAGATCTTCGTACTTTCCTTTCACAATAAAAAAAGTCAGTACTCTGCTTATAAAAGTCTGGTGATATATTAAATTAATGCAATTAACTTTTAAATCAATAGTTGAATTTACATCATTTAAAGGAGTATAGCTAAATTTAAATGATATTATATCTTCTTCCTTTTCATTATCTTTATTAATAAATATTTCAGTAAAAGAATTTCCTTTATCTTCTTCATTTAAATATCTATATGTAATAGGTACAACATTTATAGTATTATTAACTGCTGTGAGCATATTTATCGAAAAATGCTTTAAATTAGTATTAATTTTGAAGATATTCAAAGATTCATTATTGGACAAGGAGAATCCAAGGCCTTTATAGTTAATTTCGAATCCCTCATTTATTTTCATTGTTTTTGAAATTATATTCTTAGAGCAAGTCACAACTCCTTCAGTTAATTTAAATTCAACAAATAAATCATCTCTTAATAATTCATCTTTATCTTTTTCTTTTTTGTTTTTTCCTTCACTTAAAATTTCGGCCAATTTCTTCTGCTCTTCTTCTGTGAATAATTCATCTTCGTTGGCATTTGATAGCCCAAAAAAGAAGGAAAAGTATCCTCCACTTTTGGCTCCTCTTTTTTCTTCTATTTTTTTTTGTTTAAATTCTTGCTCAATTATTTTATCTGACCATGAGCTCAAAAGATTAATATCTACACAAGTCAATATTTTTCTAAATAAATATTTATCCTCTTCTAGCTCTATTTCATAGTTATGATTTTCTTCTATGTTTTTGTAGTATTTTCCGAATAATTCTGTAAATTTTTCTTTATAATTATCTAAAACAGATTGTGGTATATTAAATATTTTTTTATTTCCTCTATAATATTTAATTGTTTTTAAGATCATATTTATACTAAATTTAAACCATAAAAGTGCATTTTCATTTTTTCCTTCTGGTAATTCCTTTAAAATATTTTCTTTATGTTCTTTATCTAAAATGGCATATTTTGGCTTGAAGTAATTATATTTTCTCATATCATAATATATTTTTTGGAATTTTTTATATTTTGAAACTTGATTTAATATTCTGAATATACAGTCATATTGTTCTTTCAGACAAGTTATCTTAAATACTGGCAACTCAATATAAAAGGATAATTTTGGCTCTTTTTTTTCTTCTTCAGATAAATTCTGAAATGATTCATTTATTTGCTTCATTTTCAAGCTTAAATTATACGGTTCAATCAAATAATTACCTTTTAAATTACTATCATCACAAATTTCTACTAATTTCTCCAATTTTTCATCAGTATCCTCTATTTTACTTATAAATGTTTCTTCATTCATCTTTAAATAAATACCAAAATCATTTATCTGTAATAATTTATATATTGTAATATTTTTTTCAATATTTCTATCGATGAAATGACTTTCCCAATTTTTGTCAGTATTAATTACTTTCATTTCTTTTAGTACAATTCCAAAAGAATAATATGGTGCAATGTTTTGTTCCTCTATTCTAATAGAAATATTTTTGAAAGTTAATTGTAAATTATCAACTATTTTAACAAAAATTTTATCAGTATAGCTTTTCTTATCTTCTGAAGTAATTTCATTAAATGCCTGCATTAAATTATCAAATTTTTTTTTTGAATATTTCATTAATTGTTCTATTTTTGATTCATATGATGTATAATCAATATATTCCCAATCTTTTGTGTCTACCAAGGAAAGAACTATATTAAGCCCTTCTATATTAATTTCGGTAGGTTCAGAAAAATTAGTTTTCCAACTAATTGAAAGATTTAATTTATTAATAAGTCCAAATGTTAATTTAAAAGGTAATTTTAAATCATCAATTGCCTTTGCCTTTAATTTAATTTGTTCTAATGTGAGAGTTCCACTCCATAATCCTAAAGAAAGATTGTCAGGGTCTATTCCTTCAATGTAATCTCCCAAATATTTTAATAATAATTGTTCAATTAATTTTTCGAACATTTTAATTCAAATAATTTTTAAATAATTAGATTTTTCTATGATTTATTATTAATATTAAGGTAAATATAATTAAATTAATGAAATGGGGATTGGGGATTGGGGATTGGGGATTGG
>JAJMZR010000049.1:0-11914 GCA_023807225.1 Epidinium caudatum
CAATCCCCAATCCCCAATCCCCAATCCCCATAATAAATTTTTAATGCTTTCCATTAAACTTTATTTATATAAAGAGAACATTTATTAAAATATAAATAAAAATTTTAATGAAAGTAATTACAATTTTATTGATAATTATCTATTTTTGTGAAATTCTATCAATAAAAATACCACCAGATAATTTTAAGGAGTTAGATAATCCCTATAGAAATGATATAGAATACACTACGGAAAAAGATCATCATATAATAACAGCAGTATCTTCAAAAGGATATGTAGATTATTATAAAGGCATTTATTATAAAAATTTTTTATTTTGCAGATGGAAAGTTTACTATGGTTTACAATATGTTAGTGATTCTAAAACCATTACAAAAATAAATAACTATTTAGAATTACAAAATATAAATGATACTAATTTAAAAGAATTGCTTAGCTATGGATGTGATAGTGATTATCCATTAAATGTAGTTTTAGATTATAGAAGAGATTCTGAAGAATCAATTATCACAGTAAGTTTCAGATTAACGAATATTTTGGAAGAAGAAGTTAATTTTCAATTTGGATTTTGTGCTAGTTATGAACCAGGACTTCAAGAGGATTGCAAAACCATAACAAAATTAGATGAATCAGTAATTGCTGAAAATAGTTTTACAATATATTCTATAAAACTTGGAAAAAGTAAATATTCTATTCAGTCTGAAGATTTTCTTATAGAACATGATTATCCTACTACTTTAAACTGGAATGAACATATCAGATTATTTTTTTTGACTGAAGATCAACATATTTATATGAATAGTTATATGGTTTCAGTTGATTTATTCAGATATATTTTATCTTTAGCAGGGCATGCCCATAATTATTGCACAAATCATGGCTGTCTTTCTGGTACAAGTTGTGAGATAAAGGAAGGGACAACTTCAACTGCTCCTAAATATTATGTTTGTGAATATGTTAATTATGGGCGTTTTTATACAGAATGTTCTTTGTTTGGTTGTATACCAGGAACTTTTTGTGACCCTACTAATACATGCATAGAGTGCGATTATCAATGTAGAACTTGTTTCACCAAAGCTTATATGGATTGTAAAAGTTGCTATAGTATTGCAGAATATCCACAATGGATGCATTATTACCAATTTCAAACAGGGACCCAATGTTCATTTGAATTTTATCCAATAAATAAGATTGAATCTGACAATATAGATGTTCCAATTCCTTTATCCTATAGAGTAACAATGGAATTTTGGATGTTTATTCATGATCCAACATATTTAACTAATAAAGATCTTCGTTCTTCATTATCATCTTTTATATTGAAAGATTTTTTCACACTATCTTTAAGACAAGAGGTAAGTGATTATAATTCAGTAACTCTTATTTTAACTCCTTTTGAATATTTTTATCCATTTAAAAAAGCATATACAACAGCAGATGATTTTGTAAACGATTACTTAGTGAATTATCCTGCATTACAATTTTTAGATATTAATGTGAAAAAAGTAACCTCTAAATGGGTATACATCAGAGCAGGAATATCATACACTCATAAAAAAATGTTCATAAATGACAATGAGAAAGAGCTGGACTATATACCTATGTATTATCAAGATGAAGATACTACTTATAAATTTCATTTAAGGAAATTTTATAGAAGATACGCAAAAACTTATTTGAGAGTCCAAGGATTCGAATATATAAACACTGATGTTTATATAAGAAATTTAAATTTTTATAGTGATTATATGTTTAATCATGTGAATTATCCTAATTATTTCAATATGCATTTAATTAAAAAGAATAACGGGAATATTTTGACATATCCTCAATTATTATTTAGTATACCTTATACTAATATAAAAGCAGATCCAACTAAATTATTTGTTCATTATCATATTTATGACTCTAGTGGTCAATATACTTCAACCAAAAATCCAAATGAAATAACTGTAACTGAAATTAAAAGCAAATTGATTAGAGACACTTTAGCTCCCAGTAAAAATTTCTATAGACTTAATTTCTTGGATTTCAATAATAGTGAGTTTGACACCACTGATTTGCTTAGACAACAATTGGAAATCGAATGCCCAAGCAGTGAAAATAAAAAATATTGTTTTGAAGATAATAATGCTTATATATGCAATAATGGATATGATTTATTATATAGCTCTGAACTCACATATGAAAATGTACCAATTGATCCGGCTGATGAAAATAGTGAAACGCAAACAGTTGAAAAATTAGTAACTACCACTTCATGTATAACAGATTGCACCATGGAAAAAGATGGCATTGAGCATAAGTTTATGAGATTACCTAATATAAAGATTGACCAAACAGATTTAGTCACTCCGACAATTAATAAAATCACACATGATTTATGTACATATGAATGCGACCCAAGTTTAGTTGAGAGTTGTCCTTCTGAGCATTCAAACAATATTAAAGATTTTAAATGCAAAGATTCATATTATTCTTTTTTTTTCCAATGTTTAGATGAAGATGAATTCCCCCCAAAAGATAGTGCATTACAATTTAGTGGAACATTAAATACAAAATCTATATATTTTCCACTAAATAAAGAGCTTGATTGCTTTTATATTGAAATGTGGTTTCATACAGATTTGCTGACCCAAGAAGAACCACCTCTTTATAATAAATATCTATTTATGACCAATAATCAACATATTTATTATGATGTTTTAAAACAGCAATTTATATTAACAGTATACAATACAGCTGAAACGCCTTCAACTTTTAATCTTGGGCAAAAAATATATTATTATGGTTGGAATCATTTAATATTATATACAAGGGTAAAATTTGTTAAAGATACAATTTATACCACATTTACAGTATCATTAGCAAACAACTTAATTGATGTTGGCACAATCAGTGGCAAAAGCACTGCTAACAAAATATGTTTTTGTAACAAAGATAATAATTGCTGTGACCGTGTTTCAAAAGCTCTATGGTTTGATGTTTTTGTTAAAGAAATAAAGGTTTGGGATGCCAAATACACTAATTATTATACTATAAATGATTATGATAAATATAATTATATAATCCCAGGAGGATTACTACAAATGTATGATTTGACTTCAGCTTCACTTGATTATAATAAAATAATAGATTTAAGGCATCCAAATGATAGAAGTTATGATGCTTATTTTCCTTTTGATGATCCTATTATTAAT
Source organism: Epidinium caudatum (assembly GCA_023807225.1). NCBI lineage: Eukaryota > Ciliophora > Litostomatea > Entodiniomorphida > Ophryoscolecidae > Epidinium > Epidinium caudatum. The sequence goes on from JAJMZR010000049.1 coordinate 3,201, forward strand.
CCAGACGGTGATATAAATTATAATATTGGCTGGAATTTTAATTGGAATGATTTAAAATATCCTAAATATATTATTTCTACAAAATTATTAAGTGAAAAAACTAGAGTACAAATATTCGAAACAGGTGAATGTTATAAAGGCTGTCTTAAATGTTTTGGTCCTAATAAATTTTCTTGTTATTCCTGTCAACCAGGATATGCTTTAAATGGAGCAACATGTACACAAACATCAGATGATTTAAGTTATTATTATTATGTGAATCCTCTAAATCAAGAAGAAGATTCTGACGTCGAATTACAGTTAGATTTTCTATCATTAAATTTGGACCAATATTCTACTATAACTTTATTTTTTTATATAAAAATTTATGGATTCACTCAAGAACAAATTGATAAATATGAGACAAATAATGAAAATTTATTTAAAGTTATAACTTTATCTGAATCAAAAGGATTTATAATTTATTATGATATATCATCTGATTGCGTTTTATTAAAATTAGGTGAAAAAATACAATTTAAATATACTGGGGTTTTGGCTAAATTTGGTTATTGGTTGCCAATTTCTATTTCTGCTTTTAGATCTAATGATATTAATTTTAGAAAGCATTTTGTGAGTATGACATTTGACAATGAACTATTGCCTTATTTAGGATTTGATGATGATGGCTTATATGAAAAGTTCCCATTTGATACATTTAAAATATCAAAATATCTTATAGCTCATTTTGCAGATATTACTTTATATGATTTATTTATAATAAACGCCTTTGGTTATGCTCAGCATAAATATTTAAATAATGGTAAATTTTCTCCTACAAGTGATATCTCAAGAAATAATATTATTATAAAAACATTCAAAATGTTTTATATAGATACTGGTGATGAAAGCGATAATAAATGTGTGTTACCTGAAGATATTACTGATCCTACTTTAATATCAAAAATTGAATGTAAAGAAGATTATTTAACTTACATTGACCAAAAATGCAAAGATGATGAATTTGTTGAATTTACAAATGTAAATTTGCCACCTAGTTGCACAGCTTCTGCTTCTAAGTGTGAAAATATTGTTCAAGTAGTTAAAAATATGGCTACTAATTGTGATTATTTATCAGCAGCTTGTGATACAAAATCTACTAATTCAATAAATAATTTAATTTATACATATAGTCCTCGTAATGCTCAAAGTGATAAATATATAATATGTGGAAATGCTCATGGGTTGGATTTGGCAAGATTTGAGCCAGCAACAGTTCCTCATATCACTTCTCCGACAGAACATTTTAAAATGGAATTTTGGTTTTTATCTCAAAGTTATGTAGGTAATCATTTTAGCTCTATAACAATAGATTGGACAAATCATATTAAAATAGAAGTTTATTTTAACTCTGATAATAATAAATATGGAGCAATATGCATTCCAAATAATGACATTAGTAATAAAATGGAATTTGAATATATTGAAGTAAATAATGCTCAAAATAGATGGAGGTATATAGTTTGCGGAGTAGATATGGCAACTGGTAGAGCATATATGACAAATTTAATGGCTGAAAATAGAAGAGAAACAGATTTTAGTCCAAGTAGTTTAAATAATGATTTCACAACTTTAACCATATCCGAAAATTCAGACACGAATTATGGGGTAACATATTTAAAAGAATTAAGATTATGGGATTGCTATGATTGCGCCTCAGATAGAGCCTTTGTCACTTATTCAAGAGATGACCCATTTTTCGGAAATGTAGTTAATTACTTCAAATTTGAGTCATCTTCAGGATTTTTGCAAGACTACCATGCAGGATATCCAGATCCTGATACACATGTTCAATTTATAACAAAAACAGATTTTACTGGATATGGCTTATTAGATCCAATACCAGATACCCCTAATTGCAATGAAGGAGGACAAATGTATTATTCTATAAAAATGGGTGAAGGATGCGATACTATGTTTAATTTTAATATATTTAAAAATGATGTTGTATTTGATGATATTCCAGCATCTAGATCAAATAGCTATACTATGGAATTTTGGTTTTATGTTGAATCTGCTGATGACTTCACAAAAGGTATGAATTTTATTTATGAAGATCATATGACTATTTCAGCTCAAGCATATACTGTAGATGATACAGATTTAAAAGTTTATTGTTTTCCCCAAGCTTATAGAGACCATTTAGATGATGCATTTGGTGAAGATATGAAAAAAAGATATGAAGAGGCAGAAAACAAAGCAGGATATATATATACAAATGGCTTTAGTAAATGGAACTATGTGAGATGCTCCTATAGTTATGATTTATTAAAGTATTATATTAATGATGAAACACCTATAGATATTAATCCTGAAATATATTTTAATTCTTATCAAAATGATAAACCCTTTAAAATGTTTATGAATAATTTAGTTAAATTTAAAATGAATTTGTCTAGAGATAATTTCGTTCGTATTATTATTCAAACAATAAACATTTATAGAGATTATATTCCTCAAACAATTAAAACTAAATATATTAAAATGGACCAATATATTACAAATTCATATGAAAACCCTTATTACCCATTACTATTTTCGGTTAATTTTGCTGAAAACTATGATATTATCACTGATAAATTGAAATATTATGTGACAGATTATGAGATTCTTCCTAAAAAAAATAATTTAGAACATTTCCTTGGGGACATTGATTCTAAAAGCTATAAAACATATCCTCTTTATGATCCTTTTAAATTATGCAATTATGGCCAAATATTTGATGAAGCTCAAAAGTCATGTCGATCAATCATGCAACCAAATAATTGCGATAAAGATAAAACTTTTTGCATTGATACTCTAAAATATTTTTGGTGTCCAAAAGGAAAATATCTTGATGCTACTGATCTCCAATGTAATAAAGATTGTCCGGCTGGATATACCAGACCTCCAGATGGACGAGACGGATATGGGATATGTTATATCAAAGCCTCAGATAAACATTATCAAGATTATCCTTATAAAAATGCAGATTTAAAGCAAGGTATTTATGAAACAAAATTTAAATGTGAAGATGGATATACTTTAGTCAGTTATAATTGTGTTCCTAATGAAAAGGTAGCTACGAGTGGTTTATATTTTAATTCAAAGTATAAATTCAGTAATTTAATTGCAAGTTATAATCGATTAAGTGTTCCAATTGTTAATTATTATGTTGACTTCTGGTTCTTGTTTGATTTATCTGAAGAATATAGATTCAATATCCCTGATGATAACACGAGATATACTATTTTTATTGCTTATCCCCATTTTTTAACTAGATACAGAGGTAAAATCCAATATAATAACGCATATATTCTATTAGATTATCATGATGTCATAGATGTCACAACTATCAAATATAAATGGAATCATGTAGTTTTAGAAAATTATCAAGTTGATGGGAAAACTGAAGCAGACACATTTAAATATATAAATATATATTGGAACAATGACTATAATAATCCAGTATTATTTTTGAAGATAAATGATGTGAAAAGTTATTCTTTGGCCCAAATTGCTTTTTGTCATGAAATTAACGATGCTTATGATAGTTCAAAATGTAGTTTAGGCCTTTCTGATTATAAAATATTTGCTCCTTATTGGGATGACGCTTATTACAAAGATATTAAAGTTTGGAATAGAAATTCTACAGCAATTTCTTGTATAAACACCTTTGGTTCTCCTTTAAACAATGAAATAACAATGAATATAATAACATATCATCCATTTACAATAGACACTATAAAACCAGGACTTGTTAAATCATTAGTGACTTTTATGGGAAAGGAAGTTGATTTCATTTCTAAATATAATACAGCGCTAACTTATGATAATTCTCAACAGATTAATTGGGCAACTGGTTTTGATATAACTTTGCCTGATAAATATATTTATAGCATTGATGTTTCTGCTTATACAGATAAAGTAAACACTCCTCATTTTAGTAGAACTGATACAAGTTTTGATGCAAGACAGTGCAACGGAAATTGTTATCGATGCTTTAGTGGTTCTGATGAAGATTGTATTTCATGTAAAACTTCATTTTTAATATCAGGCACAAAATGCTCATCTGTGACTGGATTTTATTTCAAGATTCCTACAGCAAATAAAGAATTATATGATAAGATTGAATTAAATCAAGATTTATCTTCATATAAAGAAATCACTATAACATTTTATATGAAATTTTTAGGAAGTATTGAACAAAGGGAAGGCATTGTGCCTATTTTGTATTTTTATCAAGATAAAAATTATTTAGGGTGGGATATTGAAAAACAAACGTTTTCAATTAATATCTTAGATGATTCGACCGCAACTCCTTCTGAGAAAACTATTTATTCTTATAATAATAGTCGTTTATTCATAGGAAAATGGTCATTGTTTTCTATTTCAATATATATTTCAGATTATCAACTTAAATTCCCAAATATGATACAGTTCATGATTGATGAAAATATAATTGAGCCATCAATGGAAATAAGAGAAATACATAAAAAAATGATAAAATTCGATAAAATTTCCATTAATAATAAAATGAGTGCTATATTTCATGATTTAAGAATTTATAATAAGTTTTTCATAGGAGCATATGGCATAGGCCAAGATATTTCAAGCTCTACTTACGGATCAACCTTTTTAATAAAAAGATTTGCATTTGAATCAACATCAGGAACAAGCAATGACTGTGCAGATACTTCTAATACTAATATAGGTGCTCAAACTGATATTCTATGTGTAGGAGATAATAATCCTTACGATGACCCTAACTTGATATGTGCTGCAGGGGAATTTAAAATAGTTGATGCTGTGAATAGTGAAATTGAATGCAATACTTGTGATGCATATTGTGAAAATAATTATTGCACTTATAATACACCTAAAAATTGTACTTGTGTTAACAACGGTCCAACATATTGGTTAAGATATGATTTCAGAGAAGAAAAACAGAAATTTTATTGCGAAAAATTAGATTCATTAAATTTAAATGAATATAATGATATTGTTATAAATAATATTGGTGTTGGAACTGAAAGCGGGTATTTGATAGAATTTTGGTGTTATGTTGAAAGCTATATTGATAATTCTAATTTTCAAGGGGCTTCAATAACATGGAATCATTTTATTAAAATAGATATTAGTTTATACCAAACTGATATTATAAAAATAGATTGTTATCCTTACTCAGATAATACAGCTAAATTTATTTCAGATAAGGCTGATAAAATTAGAACTTGGATATTTTACAGATGCCAAGTTGATAAAGATAAAAAAAAAGTTAGCAGTAGAAGAAGCACTATGGATATAAGTACTATGAGTTTACACTCAGGAACAGAAACTTCGACAACTTTGACTATTAAAGATAAGTCTAATGACCCATATGGGGTATTCTTATTGAGAGAATTAAGGATATATAATGCAAGAACCACTATTCTTACAGATAATTCTCATTTGAATTTAGATAAAAGCTTATATCCATCTTTAATCCATTATTTCAAAGGGTATTTTGGCAATGAAAATTCCCAAAGAGATAATTTATATGATTCAGTAACGGAAACATCATATCCTTTAACTAATAAATTTACTAATTACCCCTATTCATACATATCTCCTGACTATTCAGAACTTATTTTATGCGAGGAAGGTTATGAATACAAAAAAAATCCAGAAGGAATATACCAATGCTTAGCTCTTGATCAAGATGATCTGATTAATAAATTAATTTTAGATGATACCATCTTTACTGTTTCAGAGCTTGGCTCTAAAATAGATATCATTTATGACATGGCAGTAACTGATATAGTTGAGACTGCAACAACTGATATTTCTTCAAAATTTACCATAGAAGAAAATGGTGAAATAAAAATTCAAGATCCAGATATATCAGACAACTATTGTTCCCAAAAGGGAAGTATCAAAATTGTTCAAACAACAATGGCATGTTATTGCTTGGGGGAATCAGTCGGAAAATATTGTCATTTAAAAGCCCAAGATTATACGACTTTGGAAAATATGTATGAAATATATTTCAACAAGGCCACAAAAACTTACAAAACATATATTTACCCAATTTTAAATCAAGGAAAAGAAGAAGAATATGAATTTTTAAGTTCATTAAATAATTTAATTGAAGGTAACCAACTATTCACTAAAGACACTTCGTTTATTACCGAGGTTACAAGTTGGCTGCACAAGGATGTTATTTTTAGGATAGACCACTGCGATGTAGAATATATTAAATTAGTTGATAAAATATTTTCTACTTTGATTTTATTGACAAATACTTATAAAGCAGGCCAGATGAGTAATAATAAAGGAACAAAAAGAGACGCTGATTTAAGCTATGGACAAGAAGAAGAATTAGACACCAATAGCGTTTTGATAAAAAGGCAATTAGAATATCTGACAGCTTTATGTTTTAGTGACACTGAAGATGGTCTATGGTCATACCATAGTGATAACCTTCATGTCGATTTATTCAAAATTGAAAAAAATGGAATTCAAAATATAGATTCTATTATGAAGTCTCTTAAGATTGGTAATTACGAGCCATATTTTCAATTTGATGAATGCATAGGATCAGCTAAATCAATAGATGGAAGTCATTATTTAAATGTGCAATATATCACTTGGATATATAGTCCTTATTATCACCATAATACTCTTAATAGAAATTATACTTCTAATTATATTGAAATTAAATTATATTCAGATAGTATTCAAGAAATCCATCTTAATGAATGCAAAGATAAGAAAAATATTACTTTTTATTTGACATTAACTAATCCTGTTTTAATTGATATTATTAATAAAAATAGAATTCACTTTAAAGAAGGAAATATGTTTAAATCAGATCATAGGATATTTGCTGAACCTCATTATATTTTAGATGATGGCACTGTATCGTTTATGACTTTAGAAGAAAGAATGGAAAAATATTATTTTGAATATTTATTGGTTTTTAAAAGTATGGATGAAAGAAAAAGAGAATTAATAGATGAAAATGTTGAATTTAAAAATTTAGAAGATAATTCATATTTTAAATGTACCTCATCTCATTTAAGTGAATTTTTACTAACATATGAATATAATCCAAAACCAGAGAAAATATTAGGCAGATTCTATTTTTTGAAACATGTAAAATTATATTTTAATTCTCAGAATTTAAAAGGAAATTATGGCTTTTATGCAATAATAATTATAATAGCATTATATTTTGTCAATTTTGGAATAGTCAAATTATGTCTTTGTGTAAGAAAAAAAAAATTAGGAAATAAAAATTATTTACTAATCGAAGACTTTTTGGTAGATTATGTATATCCATATGGAAACGTAGAAGGAGACTTCTTTGTTAACAAGGACAATATGAATAAAATATATAACAATAATTTGAAATTAAAAAAAGATAAAATTGAGTCAAAATTAAAAGAAAAATATAAAAAAGATCTATTAAAATTAAAAGAAAACGATGAAATTGGAGAAAATAGAAAAAATGCATATTTAAATGAAAATAACTTAATGAATTATGGTGATGTCAAAAATAAGAGATTATACCAGCAATATTATAAAGAAATAAATGAAGGAGGGTATAATGAAGACTTAGATGAAATGGAAGAAGGAAAAGAAAATGAGACTATTGAAGGTAAAAATAAGAAAAAAAAAGATGAGATAGAACCAATGTCATCTGAAGAAGAATTACAAAGTAGGAGACTGAGAGACAAAAACAAAAAAAAAGACACAAAAGGCAAAAATAATTTTATTAATGATAATGATAAAATAAGTTTCGAAGAAAATGAGGAGGAAGTAAAAGAAGTGAATGAATATAACAAAAAAAATAAAGTCAAAGTCCAACAGTTAGTCCACAGCTTACAAATATCAAACGAAAATTTAAGACTAAGAATTTTAAGCAAAATGAAGGTTAATTGCGGAGAATTCTTTTGTACTAATTTAAAAAATAGACTTATATTTATAAATACATTTAGAGGAAATTATACATATTCTGCTTCTGTGAAGGCTTTATGTTTCCCTTTATATTTAATAATATTATTATTTGTAAATACTTTTATTTTTATTTGTTTAGAAGATGAATCAGAATATAAGGTATATATTAAAAATAAAAAAGGCGATTTTATCTGGAGATGCTTATTGCCGGTCATAGCAGTGAATATTTATTTTTATTTAACAAGATATTTTTATAATTTGGATAATGGCAGAGTTAGATATTTATTATATGAATTTAAGACGAGCAAAAAATCATTTGATAAACACTATTTCACTATTTTGAAAAAAATTAAAAATATGATGATATTTGAAACTATTTTATTCTTTGTTATGGCTGCTCTTTCATATATTTTTATTTTTGGCTTATTTGCTGTCTATCCACCTCAAGGAAAGACAATGTTTGTTAGCTTAATAGTCGGTGTGGTTATCGATTTATTACTAAGTTTTCTTGTGGAATTATTCATTGGGATATTATTTATATGCAGAAAAAATCAAGTTATAGTTATTTTATTAGATCATTTGAACAGATTAATAAGCTATAAAATGCTAAGTCCATAATAAATAACTTTTATTCCAATTTATAAATATTTATAAAAAAATTTTATGATATTATACTTTTTTATCTTTATTATTGAAAAAATGTTTATTATTTTTTATGGGTATTGGGGATTGGGGATTGGGGATTGGGGATTGGG
>JAJMZR010000050.1:0-11678 GCA_023807225.1 Epidinium caudatum
CCCCAATCCCCAATCCCCATATTTATTATTTATTAAAACAAAATAAAAATTATTTATAAATTGTGTAAGATTTATATATTGTTTGTTTATTTATTTAAATTATAGATTTATTATTTATTTATTTTTATGGTTTCTTAGTGAATATCTAATCAAAAATGTTTTGAATTTGACAATTTTTGCGTTCAAGATAAGATATTTAACTATATATCTTCTCAAAATATATTTCAAATTATTTGTACCAGCGTTTATATTATTTTGGCATTCGGTGTCCATTTTCCATTTTGAGAAGAAGTGCCTCATCATTAAAGCTTTATTTCTTATCATTAGTTTACTTCTTAAAGAAACTATTTTTTCTTGAGTTTCCATTTTTTGTTTGAATATTTTTGGTTTAGGGATCTCCAATATTTTTTTCGTTATGGAAACTCTATTTATTTTTAAGATGAATGGCTTCTTTGTCTTCTTTTGGTCCAAGCTGCTCATTTCCATTTTTTCATTTTCTTTCTGTTTCTTTTTTTCTACTTTTTCTTTCCATGCTTTCCAGAATTTTATCAATTGTTTTCTTTCAAAGAATTTTCTTTTGGTGCTCTCCAATTTTACCTTTTTGTTCTTTTTAGAAATAACACAGATTTTTGTATTGAGAATTATATTCTTCTTTTTGGATTTATCGAGATTGTCACTTTCTGATAAATCTTTGTCTGAATTTCTTTTTTCCAAATCAGTTTCTATACTTGAGCCACTAATTAAATTTGTGTTAATATCTGAGCTAAGAGTATTTGCTGTGAGGCTTTGTATATTCTTATTACTTATATTATCATTATTATCTGATTTCTCATTTGTATCTTTTTCTTTTTTGTCTTCCGATTTTAGTTTTAATCTATTTGTATCAATTTCATTTGTTTTATATTTGGAAGTAATGATTTTCTTTTTAATATGCTTTACTTTCATTTTTTTCTTTTTATCGCTACTTTTGCTTTCATCAGTAAGATTATTACTTGAATTAGGCTCTATACTACTACCATTTTTATCATCTATATTAATTGAATCTTGATTATTATATCTTTGGTTTATTAAATTATTTATATTTTTGCCTTTAATTGTTTTAATATTAATACTTTTTTCTTTGTCAATTCCAGTATCTATATCCTTAGTTAAATATGATGCTGATTTGTCTGTTTCTGATTTATTGTTGTCCAAAGATTGGTATAATCCCATTTCAGGAATTTCTTGACTTTTATCAGCTAATTGATTTGATTTTTGCAATTTGACATTTCTTAACTGATAATTATCCCCAAAAGAATTATCAGTTATATCATTAGGAGATTTATGCACTTTATCATTTAATAACTGAATATTTAATACTTTATTAATAATATTATTACCTAAGTTTTTCTTTTTATGTTGTTTAATTATAATATTTTCATTCTGTTTGACTTCTAGCAAACCTAAGCTTGATTTTGGTTTTTCTTTCATTTTTTTCTGATTTAAATCTTCATTGATATTTAATTGGACATTGGTGCATACTTCATTATCTTTAAAAGAATGTTTTAATAATTTAGTTCTTTTTATAACTTTTTTTGTGTTAATTATAAGTTTCTTTTTGTGAGAGCCACCTAAATCAATTGTTTTTTCTTTTTCTTCTTTTTTAGGTATATTCTCTAGTTTAGTTAATTTTGGTGATTTTTGCACTTGAGCATTGCTTAACTTAATTTTATCTAAAGAATAACCTTCATTTTCTTTACTCTTATTATCCTTTAATTCATTGTTTTCTTTTGTTAATTCTTTCAATTTTTGATTCATTGCCTCATTTTCTTTTTGCAATTTGTCTAACATTTGATTATTTTGATTTATTTTATCATGTAAATCTTCATTTTCCTTTATCTTTGCCTTTAATTTCTCATTATCTTTTTCTTGTCCTTTTTGTAATTCATCTTTCAATTTTTGGTTTTCTTCCTCTAAGTCTTTGGTTTCTTTTTTTAATTTCTCATTTTGCTTATTCTTTTGCTTTTCATTCTCTATTTTATTTTTTAATTCATCATTTTCTTTTTGTAAATTATTTTGCTTTAATTTGATTTCTTTTATTTCATCCTGTAATATTGTGTTTTCTTTCTTAAATTCTTGAGTTTCTTTTTGTAATTTATCATTCAATTCTTCCTTTTTCTTTTCTTTCTGTAATTTATCCTTCAAATCTTCATTTTCTTTCTTCAAATCTTCATTATCTTTCCCTAATTTATCTTTCATATCTTCATTTTCTTTTATTCTATTTTGTAATTCTACATTTTCCTTCTTTAATTTATCTTGTATTTCTTCATTTTCTTTTTGTTTTGATTCATCTCCTTCAATGTTTAATTTACCTTCATCTGAAATTAATGTATTACTAAATCTACTATGAATATAATTAGTTTTTGTATATCTTTTCTTTGTTGTTATTTTAATTTCTTTCTTCTTATTAGAGCCTATAAATATATCATTATTCTTCTCTGAAGTCAATTCATATTCTTTTTTAGGCTCATATGATTTATTTATATTAACTTGATCTTGAGTAATATTTAAATTATTGAATTTTTTCCTTAATTCTTCATTTTTCTCTAATTTATCTTTCAAATCTTCATTTTCCTTCTTCAATTCTTCATTATCTTTTCCTAATTTATCCTTCATTTCTTCTTTCTCTTTTTCTAATTTATTTTTCAATTCCTCTTTCTCCTTCTCTAATTTATCTTTTAATTCTTCTTTTTCTTTCTTCAATTCTTCATTATCTTTTCCTAATTTATCCTTCATTTCTTCATTCTCTTTTTCTAATTTATTTCTCAATTCTTCTTTCTCCTTCTCTAATTTATTTTGTAATTCTTCATTCTCTTTCAATTTATTTTGTAAATCTTCATTTTCTTTTATTTTATTCTTTAAATCTTCATTATCCTTCCTTAATTTATTTTGTAATTCTTCTATTTCCTTTTGCTTTGTTTCATCTCTTTCTATATTTATTTTACCTTCATTTGAAATTGATGTATTATTAAATCTGCTATGAATATGTTTTCTAAGTACTTTCTTTGTTGATATTTTAATTTCTTTCTTCTTATTAGGACCTATAAATAATTCATTATTCTTTTCTGAATATAGTTTATATTCTTTTTTAGGTTCATATGATTTATTTATATTGATTTGTTCTTGAGTAGTATCTAAATTATTGAATTTTTTTCTTAATTCTTCGTTTTCTTTTTCCTTCTCTAATTTATCTTTTAAATCTTCATTTTCTTTCTTCAAATCTTCTCTTTCTTTCTTTAAATCTTCAGTATCTTTCTCTAATTTATCTTTCAATTCTTCATTCTCTTTCTTCAAATCTTCATTATCTTTATTTAATTTATCTTGTAATTCTTCTGTTTCTTTCTTTAATTTTACTTTCAATTCTTCTTCTTTCTTTTTTCCATCATATATTTTATTAATTGTTATTTTATCATTTTCAACTTTCTCTAATTTATCATCTCCAAATGATGTTTTATTTTTAATTCCTTCAATATTTATTTTATCTTCATTTGAAATTGATATATCATTAAATCTACTATGAATATGCTTATGTTTTGAAAATACTTTCTTTGTTGATATTTTTATTTCTTTTTTCTTGCTAGGACCTATAAATAATTCATTATTCTTTTCTGTATATATTTTATATTCTTTTTTAGGTTCATATGATTTATTTATATTTAATGTTATTTTACTATTTTCACTTGATAATTCTGAATCAATTGTTTTTTGTTTTCCTTCTATATTTATATTTTCTTGAGTAATATTTAGATTATTGAATTGTCTATAATAATTTTCAACTTTTTTTAATGTTCTTCTAGTAACAATTTTAATTTCTCTTTTAGCTGGAAGTTTTTCAATATTGAGTTCTTCAGACTTTTCTTTAGATATCGATTCTTTCCAATTATCAATAATTTTATTTTTAGCCAAAGGCAAGTCATCAATTGGTTCAAGATTTATTTCAATATTCTTTTCAATCTCAATTTTTGTCTTATTTATTTCATTTTGTCTTTCGATTTCTTTTAATCTTTGGAATTCTTTTTCTTTTTCTTCATTAAATTTATCGTCTTTATTCGCCTTTGTTTTAGTTTTTTTAATTACGAATTTATTTTGTTGAATGTCTTCTCTTAAAGATTCTTTCCACTTATTTTGATTTACTACATTTTCACTCGATAAGGATTTTGGTTGAGTCTTCTGTTGAGCATTATATTTATTTGCTTCGATATTAAAACTAATTTTTTTGACTATTCTATTATCACTTACAGGAATCTCTTTTTTAGATCTTAAATATGTTGTTTGTTCTGGCTGTTCTGAAATATCTGAAATAGCAGGGAGATCATCTTTGTTTCCTTTTATTATAAATTGATTTTGTTGAATTTCTTCTTGTAAAATATTAGTCCAATCTCTTTCTTTAATTAATGGTTTCTTGCTTTGTAACAATGGTTTATTTCTGAGGATTATTTGTTCTTGTTCTTCATCTTTGTTGGCTTTTTGCGAATCGGTTTTTTCATCTTCTAATGATTGACTTGGTTCTTCTTTGTCTTTTGAATCTTTTAATTGATTTAATTTACTATAGATATTTTTTGAAATTCTTTTAATAGTAAATTTATTATGTTGAACTTCCTCTTTAAGTAAATCATTCCAATCTTTTCTCTCCTCTCTTTTCTCAGGTTGCTTTTGGCTTTCTTTTTCGCTTTGTTTTCCAAGACAATCAATTATTATTTCAGTGGTTATTGTCATGCTCTTATCAGTCTCTTTTTTTTCTTCTTCGTTATTTTCTTCTTCTTCTTTTTTTGAAGGCTTTTTAACTTTTTGAATTATGAATTTATTCTGTTGAACATCTTCTTTGATAACGTCGTTCCAATCTTTTTTAGATGATATTGGTTCTTTGGCAGACTTGATATTTGATTCTTCTTCTTTTTCAATATTAAGCTCGAATCTTTGTTCTTCCATGGCATCATTAATTTCTTGAAGTTTTTTGAGTTTTTCTTCTTCGACTTTTTTTTGGTCTTTTTTGATTTCAAATTCATTTTGCTGAATATCTTTAACAAGTTTTTCTTCATTGAAAATTTGTGGCTTATGAGCTCCTTCTATGTTTATTTTGCTTTCAGATGTGATTTTATTATTATTGAAATCGTTTTTGATTATATTTGTTTTTCGGACAGTTTTTTTCATGGTAATTCTTATCTCTTTTGGATTTAAGTCAGAAGTGTCTATACTCTTATCATTTAGATGGTCTTTATTGTCCTCAAATTGTATACCAGCTTCTTTGAGTTCGATTGGTTCTTTTTGAATTCCTTTTAGAGTAAATTTGGATTTTGAGTTTATGATATTTTCTATAGGTTTTCTACTTGTACCATTTATTGTGAATTGGGATCTTGTGTTGATTATATTATCAACAGGTTTTTTGGTAGATGATTTAATGGTAAATTGAGATTTGATAGTCATAATGTTCTCTTCTGGTTTTTTGGTTTGTCCTTTGAGAGTAAATTGAGATTTAGTGTTAATGATATTTTCTTCTGGTTTTTTGGTTTGTCCTTTGAGAGTAAATTGAGATTTAGTGTTAATAATGTTTTCTTCGGGTTTTTTTGATAATAGAGTAAATTGAGATTTTTTATTGATTACATTGTTAATAGGTTTTTTGAAAGCTTCATTTGCTTTTGTGTCATATTTCTTTTTATCAGTTATTAATTCATTTACTCCTAGGGTAAACCTATTTTTAACATTAATGATATTATTATATTTTTTATTGATATTATCTTTTTCCTTTTGTCCAACTTTATCTTCTTTTTCAATACAGATATTAGGACCTTTATTATCGATTTCATAAACTTGCAAAACTTTTTCAGTTTTTTCAATTTCGAAGAAGACATTTTCTTGTGGTTTAATTTGGCTAAGTTTATTCAATAATTGATTTTTAGTGTCTTTTTCTATACTAAATCTATTATTGTTTTTATCTTCTTCATTTTGTAATTGTATATTATCGAATTTTTTTCCATATCCATTTAAGCTAATATTGTTCTCATTTATTATTTTATTATTTCTGGCGAATTCTGAAGGTAAAATATTTGTTTTTCTAATTACTTTCTTTTGATTTATTCTTATTTCTTTGTTTTTGCTGTCTTTTGATTCTTGTGATTGAATTAATTCATTTTCATTCTCATTATCCAAAGTTGTTATATCTTCTTGGATTTGAACTTCTTCGTTACTTGGTTTTTGAATACCGATAATAACAAATTCATTATTTTTGCTAATTTCGTTATTTTTAAATGATGAAGTTTCATCTATTTTTGTAGAAGGGATCCTTCCTTGATTATCATTTTCCTGTGGTTGTGACATGGAGGAGCCAGATTTACTCTCGCTTCCCCTGATGTCAACTTGATTTTGTGGAGAAATAATTGCTTTATTATTGAGGAATTTTGAATATATATGTTCAGTTTTTCTTAGTGTTTTTCTTGTGACTATTTTTATTTCCCGTTTGAATACGTTGGATGGAATGATACTGACTTCATCATTTTTGTTAATTGTTAGTGATTTGAGATTTTCCTTTTTGTTATTTGAAATAATTTCATTTATTCTTTCTTGAACTTTTTCTTCACTTGGCAAAATGGAATATTCAATTGGTTGGGCTATTTCTAATTCTTCTGGTTTAATTCTTTTACCTCTTAAAACTTTATTATTATCCTCACCTTCTTTGGTTTCTGGTTCATAAGTTTCAATATTTTGGTTCTCTCCAGTTTCATTATCAATGTTAACTTTATCTTGTTCAATTTTATCATTGCTAACTAAATTGTTATCAGCTTCATTTTCATTATCTTGAGTTTCAAGGTCTTTGATATCTTCATTTTTATCTTTCTTTTTCTTGTGTTTTTTGCCTTTCTTTCTTTTTTTGTCTTTTTTAGTCACATTTTCGTCATTTTCCTTAATTTCATTGTCCACTTTAGTTTCATCATCATATTTAGTCTCTTCATTATCTTTGACTTCGGTGACTTCTTTAAATATTTTTTCAATAGTGAATCTATTGTTATCTTGCGAATGAGGTTCTAATGAAAGTTTCTTTTTTCTGATAGCATTAATGTATAATTCACTTTCGGAAACAATTTCATTATTTTTGTTTTGATTTAAATATGAAGTATCAGTAATTTTATCAGTTGTGTCAGGAAGAGTTCTTTCAATGCTAAATTCATTATTTTTAGTAACCAAAGAAATTACTTCTTTGGGCTTACTAATAATAATTATTTCTTCGTTATTTATTTTTTCTAAAACATTATCTTTGTCTTTTTCTTCCTGAATTCCATCAATGTTAAGCTGTATACAATTGTCAACTTTTTTATTTGGTATATAAGTTTTTCTTACTGTAAATCTGTTATTATTTTGGGATTCTGGTATTAAAATATTTTTCTTGTTTGTAAGTCCATGAATATTTAATTCTTTTTCTTTCACAATTTCATTATTTTTAAATTCATTAAGAATAATATTTTTTCTAACGACTTTTTTTGTAGAAATTGTAATCTTTCTTTCATAAATTGGTTCAATGTTAGCATCTTCATGCTTTGAAAGTGAGGAAAATGAAGATCTAAGAGACTTAATTTCTTCTTGTTGCTTAGTTTTATCACAAAATGAGAATCTTATATTATCCTGAATATCTGGCTGTAATTCACTAAATGCTTTTTTACTCTCAATATCACGTGCAACTTCTGATTCTTTTTTATCCTTACTTTCCTCAATGCTTTGTTCTATAACTTCTTTGCTTTCTTTTTCAACAAATTCATTAACGAATTCCGTTTTTTTAAAAGATTTTCTTTTGATGGCAATTCTTAGCTTTAAATGTTCCTTTTCATTTTGGATATCAATATGTGATTCCTTATCTTTATCTTTATCCTTATATTTATCTATGCTTTCTTCTTCTTGTGGTTTTTGAGATTTTGTTTCTTCCCCTTTTAAGTCGATTCTTTTTGTTTTGTTGATAACCAAATTATTCCATTCTTTGTCTTTTTTGATTTTATTCTCAAGTAATGATTTTAATTGCTCATTTAATCTAGGCTCAGAGAAAACCTTGTTTTCTTCCTCTTTTAAGTCATCAGATGTAATTTTGCTTTTGCTTATGAGCCTTTCGTTAATTTGTGGTTTGATACCAGAGATATTCAAGTTATTTAAGTTATTATTTATTTCTAGTTTTGTATCATATGATTTAGGTGCTGTCATCTTTTGAATCAATTCTTCCAATTTTTTCTTCAATAAAGAGTTTTCGTTATCTTTTTCTTTTAATTGGTCTTCTAATAAGGAGTATTTGTTATCTTTGTCTTCAATTTGTTTTTTCAAAAGTAAATTTTCGTTTTCTTTATCTTTTAATTCTTTCAATAAAGACTTTCTTTCAGAGATATTTTTCCTATCATTTGAAATATTCAATTCATTCTCATGTTCAATGTAAATTTGCTCCATTTTTTTCTTTTTGAAGTCATTATTGTTAATGATTAAATCTTCAATATATTCTTTTTCCAAGTTGTCAAAAGCTCTATCGAGTCCTATTAAGTTTATATTTTCGCTTTTTCTTATAAGTAGTTTCCTTGGTTTTTTATATATTTTGTTTTTAATGATATTGACATTAGAAACATTTTTCTCCAGTTCAAGTTGATTAGTTCCAGCCTTTTTATATGTGTTTTCCAAGTGGAATTGGTCATTTGAAATTGGCTCATTTTCATACAAAAATAATTCAGTAGTAATTTCTGTAGCTTTATCTTTAGTTCTTTTTCCTTTTCCTTTTTCTTTTTCTGCTTCTTTTTCTAATTCTTCTTGGCTCTTATT
Organism: Epidinium caudatum; assembly: GCA_023807225.1. NCBI lineage: Eukaryota > Ciliophora > Litostomatea > Entodiniomorphida > Ophryoscolecidae > Epidinium > Epidinium caudatum. The sequence continues at coordinate 8,821 of JAJMZR010000050.1, forward strand.
TCTTTTTTCTGTTTGAATTTCAATTTCTTCGTTTTTAAAGTATGTAATAATATCGTTCCAATTTTTATCTTCCATTTTAATATTATGAGGAATAGGGGTAACTGCAATATCAGAGAGAATATTTTTTTTATGTTTATTTTCTCCTCTTTCTGTTGGAGATAACAATAAATTATTATTATTAATTATGCCAAATTCTTCTTCATGTTTTATTATTATTAAATTATTATTAATTGAATCATTATAATTATATCTTCTGGGGTAAGTTTTGCTATGATGACCAATATAATTATTGGATTTCTCAACCGAAGGAGAGTTTGAATAATCTTTTTGTTTTTTATCATATCTATGAAGTCCCATTTTAGATTGATTATAACGTGAAGAAAATCCGGAATATTTTTCACTATTATTAAACCTGAGTTCTCCACTAGTTTTACTTGTGGTAATTTTACGGACTTCTCCTTCTCCTTCTCTATCTCTATCTTTCCCCCTTAGGTTTTCGTTGTCAAAGTATTTGCTGTTTTCATCTGAGTGAATACTGAAATAACTATATATTCTATCTTTGAGAGATCCACTATTATCTTTGTCATCACAACTCAATTCTTTTTGGTCGAAGAAATCATCATCCCTCTTGTTTTCCAAATCAGCATCATATTCTTCGTTTGAAATAGTATTGTTACCATTTTCACCAACACTGGCTCTCGATTCAGAGTTAACTTTTGAGTTAGCATCCCTTGAAATAGATCCGAATTTAAATTTATATTCACTTCTTATAGAGCCTATAGTTGATTCAGATTCATTTTTATCTTTCTTTTCCTTTCTTTTAACAGTTTGTACGTTAGAGTTTACATTTACATTATTTCTTTGTTCCAATTCATACATTTGCTGAGCCAATTCTTCATACTTTCTTCTTAATTTTTCATAGTCCTTAGACATTGAGCCTCCTACGAAAATATTGATTTTATTACTTGGCAATAGTTTATCTGAGTCGAAATAAGAGCCTTCCGGGAATTTGTATTGATATTCTTGGATATCCCTTTGTTCCATCTCTTCCATAGAAATTTGGTTCATACATTTTTCATTTTCTTCATTTTCATCTTCTTCATTTTCCATGTTATTATCATTTTCAGATTCATTTTCATTATCATTTCCATTTGATACGTTTAATTTATAAATTTGAAACAATTGATTTATAAAGAAACAGAAATTGCTGTTAAAGTGGTTGAATTGTACTTTTGATAAATGATATATAAATTCATCAAGGTCGTTATATAGATCCATGATTCTTCTGGTGTTTCCTCCCCTCCAAATAGCCTGGATTTTCATTGCACAAAGCTCCCTTAAGTATAAATATGATCTTATAAATCTTTGTAACTTAATTAAGGAGTTCATTTTTCTTTCATCTCTTCTTATTATTTCTTCAATTCTTATGTTCATACTTTTTTTAATTATAATTCTCTTAGTTCTAATTTCACTTTTTTTATTAACAGCTTCTAAGTCAAGATCAACTTTTCCTCCAATATCCTTCCCAATTATATTACTTCTTCTGCTATTATAATTATCTTGATTTAATTCAGTCGAAATTATATTTTTATTCATATAATTTTGATAATCATCACCCTTATATAATATGACTTCAGCTCTTTGATCAGATTCTTCCTCACTTGTTCCTAATATATCGTTATTATTTCTATATTCTTTAGGAGAAGCTATTTCAGACGGATTACCAGCTATGATGTAATTATTATTTTGTTCAATTTGCTGTCTTTTGTATTGGTTTTTAAAATCTTCAGACATATCAGAAATATGTGATTGAGTATAAGATGCCCTCATTTCAGACATATTTGTTCTACGATAGATCATACCAGCAGGGTATTTTTTGACTTTATTTTGAGTTTGAATTTGGTTAATATTTTTATTATCTGAATAAATTGAATCATCATTTTTGATAACTTTTTCACCAATTTGAATATCTTTACTTCCTCTATATGTATAATTTACATGTTTTTCAACGGAAGGACATTCATCGAAATACATGTCTCTTTGGAGTATTTTATGTTGTATTGTGTTTCTATTATAAGTTCTATCAAATTTTTTAGTATCTATTTTAATTTTTTTTGTCCTAATTTGAGTTTGGGCACCATAATTGTAATCTGTAATCACTCTATCTTCTTGTTCGAGTGAAGGAGTTTGAATATAAGTCCTTATCATTCTACCATTACCAGACATACCTCTACTATCGCTTAATTTAACATAATATCCACTAATTAATCCATCTCTTCTGAAAACATTTATTGAATTATAAGTTTCTGGAAATTGAGATTCAGTTTTGGCTATTAACAATTTTGTACTTTTTTTGACTTTTTCTTTGGGAGAATATCTTGAAGCTTTTTCTGATTTTTGATTTTCGGAATCTGTATCAATGCAAATATTTTTATTATTTGGAGAGGTGAGGTCAAGTACTCCTCTATATTTTTTCTCTTTGTAAATATTGGTAATGAGAGTATTTATGTTTTCCTGTTCGAGATTATCGATTACTTTATATGTCTTATTTGTTTGGAAACTACTTTGATATATTTGAGGTTTTCTATGGAAGCGGGTATAAACTTTTTTTGTAGTGATATTATAAGTATTTGATGATGGCTGTTGGGTTGCTTGGATAACTCTTTTCATTGGGTAAGGGATGTTTGATTTATTTTTTTAAATTATTTTAGCAAGATATAATTTTCGCCAAAAAAATTAATTATTATTTTATTATTTTTTTTCATATAATATATACATTAAAAATTTAAATTTTAATTATTTTTTTCATTAAATATATATTTTGTTATTTTATATATTATATACATGGGGATTGGGGA